>JAGFMF010011785.1:4513621-4631951 GCA_019455555.1 Galemys pyrenaicus | reverse complement strand
GCAGTGTGTTTCAGTCTGTCTGCCTGTTCTGCTCCCCACTCTGTCTGGTGAATCCTCTCACCTCCCATGCGTCTCTGGCCTGTACCCCAGCTCTTGTGTACATAAATAAATAAATCTTTAAAAAAAAAAAAGTGCAATAAATATAGGGGTGCAGGTGTCCTTTTGAATTAGTGTTTTTGTCAGACATAACTTTATATTCCCTGTTGTTTTAAATACTACTAAGAGATTATTATAATCTCATCACCTAAGAACATAAAGACTAGTTAATGTCTATTATCAGTTAAAAATTGAGACTTGTCCATAACTTTGTAGGTAAAATTGGGTTAGTCACAAATTTGACAGTTTGGTATACAAAAGTTTTTCTTTGCATTTTTGTCATTTTTTTTTTAAAAGATTTATTTATTTATGCATACAAGCACTGGGGTACAGGCCAGAGATATGGGGGTGGTGAGAGGATTCACCACAGAGAGCGGGGAGCAGAACAGGCAGATCAACGGAAGTACACTGCTGAGGGGAGCAGCGGGCACAGCGGGAGAGGTCTGCTGCACCATGTGGGTCCCCCACCTAGCTGGCAGCAGGGATCGAACTCGTGCTGCAGTGGCTGAGGTTTGCTTCATAGTGCGTTGCTTAACCCACTGCGCCACCAGGGAGGCCCCATGTTTGTCATTTCTAGGAATTTTTTGATCTTCTAACTTCTATTATACTTCCTTAATGAGGTAATATATTAGTGTAGCTGGAGTTCACACTGATTTTATTTCTTCAGTCTGAGGAGATATTCTCAGGCACATAACCTTTCATAGTATCCTCTAACAGTTCCATTGCCATTGTATGAAAATTGTACAGTAGTAAGATAAAATTCACATTGAGTGCATATTAGTTGATTGCCATAGGGAAATGTTCTCATTTGAGAACAAAGGAACTAGAGAACCTGGTGTGTGGGAGACCAGCAGATTATTTTAGAAAATTGTCATTAAGAATATTTTCAACTTTTTTCTGAAGCTGAGTTTTATTTTCTGTAATATTAGCATTATTTTTATAATTATCACTGCTTTGGGGCATTGCTAAGCAACAGCTGACCACAGGCCGTAACCTGTTATTTTTTGAAGGCACCTTGTTTTAAAGTACAAAGAAACTATGATTAAGTATCTTACTCATCACCTAAACAGATAATGCAGACAAATAATGCAAAAGTAATTTATTTGTCAAAATCAGTGACTATAAAGAGAGAGAAAAACATTTTTTGAATGCCTGTGTGCTGATTGCAATGCTTTGCAAATCTTTAATTTTCACAGAAGCAAAAGTGATAAAACTAAAGCCACGTTTTAGAAGGCATAGGAATAGTTTTTCTAGCTTTCATAGATGATTTAGTGGATTAATATAGTGATAATATTTTCACATAAAGGGGCAAATGATTATTTTTAAATTTTTGTAATGATTTGAAAAGCAGGCACAGAAAATAATAAAATCTGTGGTTCTTTTTTGGACCCAAGTTTCAGATCATAACAAAAATCGCTCTAGTATATGTCATGAAATACTTTGCAAAATTAATGAAATTGTTGTTTTACAGTGCAGTTCCCAAAGATAAAGACAGACAATGCTTTAAACTCCGGCAAGGGATTGATAAGAAGATTGTCATCTATGTGCAACAAACAACTAATAAAGAACTTGCCATTGAAAGGTAAGTGAGTTTAGTAAGTTCAGCATAAACTTGTTTGATCAATCTAATGGAATAGTCACACTATATTAAAAAATATATTTGCAAAATATTTTCTCCCTAGGGAATTCTTTTGTTCATTGAAGTGACATTGTTCACCTTTAATTATTTCTCATAAGTTTTCAGCCTGATATGCTGACTTCAACTATGGGATAATAAAAGGGAACTATGAAATTTCCAAGCCGTAAGGATTGTTTTGGCTATGCTGATTTATAGCTTTTGATATGTTTTTTTTTTTCAGCCTAAGAATATTTTTATAATTGTATTGTTTTTTTATTGAGGTAATGTTGATTTACAGCATGGTAGTGATTAGGGGGTGTAGGTTTGCACCTCTTTAGATGTCTATTACCATAGCATGTCCACTACCAAAGCCCAGCCCTTCACAGCTCAGCCCACGCTCCCTCTGGTGGCCTCAGTTCTGCAGTCAGGTTTCTGGGGTTTGTTTTCTCTGTCCCTTTAATTTGTTTACAAGAATCTTTTTAGATGACAGAACTGAAACCTTTTTTTTTTTTTTTTGCATTTTCCCCAAATTTCCAACTGTCATAAAGTCTCATACACATATATACATTTTTTTTTCCACAGGTGTTTTGGTCTTCTCCTTAGCCCCGGAAAAGATGTAAGAAATAGTGACATGCACTTGTTAGATTTGGTAAGGGCTGCTTTTTGTCTTTCTCTCTTTTTTAAAGTTCTACATTGTTTCCTCAAGGTTATTTCACTTAATCTTACTTGTTAACATGTTAATGAAGCTGTTCTTGTCATTAAAACAACTAACAAAGATAAGGGAATTTTCTTAATTTTGACTTGATACTTACTAGGCTGACCCTCAACTGTGTCTTGTTCTTGACTGCAGTGATGATAATTTTCTTTATCTGTCACTTAGGGGTGATGTGTGTATGAAAGGAGAAAATTTATGAGAGAATTCTTAGGAAACTGTCAATGAGCTTTAGAGAATTAAGCGACATTAGTGTTATTGCCATTATATAAAATCTTTATATGTTAATTACTCACTTAACAAAAGAATTGAGCATAGTTTCTGGTAGTGAATTTAATGTTTATACAGTTAGATATGATTTATAAGCTTATAACTTTTCAGTAACAATTGCTGTAAATAATTGATGGGTTTTTTCATTTTAACCATAATCATTGACATACAAGCCTACTTCTTAAAATAACCCTACCCCCTTTCATGTTCTTATGTTTTTGTAATCTTGTCTTTTAAAGGCAGCAAAATGGAGGTTATGTTGTTTCTTACTTTGGTATTTGTGTTTGTTTTACTCTTTGTTTCAGGAATCTATGGGCAAAAGTTCAGATGGAAAGTCCTATGTGATCACTGGGAGTTGGAATCCAAAATCTCCACATTTTCAAGTTGTCAATGAAGAAACTCCCAAAGGTAATATAGATTGTTGACATCATGAACATACACATTCATCCTAAGAACATACTATTGATAAAATCTTAGGCGCACTTTTTGATAAATATCCAATGTTTACCTAATTCTGGTGAAACCAAAATAATTTGTTAGTTCTTTATTACTAAATTTAACCTATAAACAAAGTATCATTAGCTGACACTTAGTTTACCCATTTTGTCTCTTCTGCATTCCCCCCCTCATTCCTTTTCTGCTTATGTATTTATTTAGACTTCTAAGTTTTATTTTTAAAATAAAAATAATATAATATTTAGAGAGATACTTTATGCACATATAGTTAAACATTCAAAGAATGTAAAGGGAAGTAAAAATATACCATAGTCCTTGAGACCCCACCACAAAGGAGACTGATGTGATGACTTTCCTGTGTACCTTTTTAGATACTCTGTTGATAAACAACCCTTTCAAGATAGCTCATACTTCTCCTAAATGTCAGTTAATGCCTGAGTAATAAATACCCTATTCTGGAAATTTGCTGCATGAGCCTCTTAGGTTTCCATGTTATTTTTTTCTTGTTACTCATAGCCCTATAGCTAAATGGTCACCAATAACAGTTACCATTGTTAATTAAGATTTTGAGAGTTGAGAATTTCCGTTATTGATGAGTGGCCTAAAAAGCTGTTTGCCACTTTTGCAAAACAATCTGACAGTACATTTTATAAACTTTCAAATGTATACTGTTTTCACTTACTAATTGCAGTTTTTGGTAAAGAAATATTTTCAAAGCAACTATTTAATTGATTATTTTTATTGAATTGATGGGTTGCATTAAAATATTGAAATTTTATAATGAAAGTACTTTTAATTAGTCATATAGAAAATACATTTTTAATTTTAAAATTTGCTCCTCCCATCTTTCTCTCCAGACAAAGTGCTGTTTATGACCACAGCTGTTGATCTGGTCATAACAGAAGTACAGGAGCCTGTTCGATTTCTCCTAGAAACAAAAGTTCGAGTATGCTCACCTAATGAAAGACTCTTCTGGCCCTTCAGCAAACGCAGTACTACTGAAAATTTTTTTCTGAAATTAAAACAGGTACTGTAGGAGAAGGGGCTAGAGGGAAAACTACTTCTGAGCCTAATGAATTATTATCATTTAGATCTTTATTTTTAAGGTTTTTTAAAAGATTTTATTTATGTGTACAAGAACTGGGGTACAGGCCAGAGGTGCAGGGGGTGAAAGGATTCACCAGACACAGAATGGGAAGCAGAACAGGCAGATCAATTGAAATACACTCCTGAGGGGAGCAGCAGGCAAGGCAGGAGAGGTCTGCTGCACCATGTGAGTCCCTTCCTGGCCAGGGATTGAACTGGCATAGCAGTGGCTGCGAAAGCGCCACAGTGTGATGCTCAACCCCTTGTGCCACCAGGGAGACTCAAGTTATCAATTAGATCTTTAAACGTTCATGTCTATTTTTTTTTAAAGATTTTATTTATTTATGCATATAAGCACTGGGGAATAGGTCAGAGGTGTGGGGAGTGAGAGGATCCACCAGAGATAGAGTGGGGAACAGAACAGACGGATTAGCTGAAATACACTGCTGAAGGGAGCAGTGGGCGAGGCAGGAGCGGTCTGCTGCGCCATGTGTGTCCCCTCCCTGGCCAGGAGCAGGGATCGAACTCGTGCTGCAGTGGCTGCGGTTGGCTTCATAGTGTGTTGCTTAACCCTTTGCACCACCAGGGAAGGCCCAACAGTAATGTCTACTTTAAATATATTAAGAGAAAACAAATTATCTTTTATTTTTACCTTCCTGTTTGTCATTTTTGTTGTTTTTTGTATTTTCCTCAAGAATCTATTTTCCGTCTGGTCTCCCTGCCTTTGTCCTGAAGAAATTCTTTTAGCATAGAACTGGGGTGTAGGCCAGAGGTGTGGGGGTCAGAGGATTCACCAGAGACAGAGTGGGGAGCAGAACAGACAGATTGATTGAAGTACATTGCTGAGGGGAGCAACGGGTGAGACAGGAGAGCTCTGTTGTGCCATGTGGGTATCCTCCCTGACTGGAATCGAACTCGTGTTGCAGTGGCTTCATAGTGAAGTGCTTAACCTCTTGCGCCACCAGGGAGGCCCTCTAGACCCTCTTTTAGCATTTCTTTTAGTTTAGATCTAAAGGTGTAGCTCTTAGTCTTCTTTGTCAGAAAATGTCTTTAAATTTCACTCTCATCCCAGTAGGACATTTTCACTGATTAGGATTCTGGTTGATTTTTCTCTGTTACTGCTTTGTGACACAATTCCAGTCTTTGACTTTCATTGTTTTTGATGAGAAATCAGCATGTATTTATTTACACTGTTGAGTCTCTGTATATTGAGTCCTTTTTCTCTTTCTGTGTTTAAGATTACATCTTTACCCTTGCTTTCCAGACTTTTAACTATGATTTTCCTTGGAATTTGCTGAGTTTCCTAAATTTTCAAATTTGTAATCATTTCTAATCATTTGGGAAATGTTCACTCACTATTTCTTCCTATTTCCTTTTCTGCCCATCTCTCTTTTCTATCCTTACAGGATTTCAGTCACACATATTTAAGACCTTTTGACATTATCATACAGATTTTTGATGTTTCCTTTATTTTTCCAGTTTTTTTCCTATTTTTGTCTTCAGGAAGAATACTTGTAACAGATCTCCAGTCTGACGTCATCCCAGCCTGGTGCTCAATCCATTCAATAAATTTTAAAAAATTTTTGATCTTGTATTTTTTATTTCTGAATATCCATTTAGTTCTTTATTTGTATAGTTTGTTTTCTCATACGCTATCCTCCTTTGTTCATTTTAGACATTTTCTTATCATTGTGTGTAATTATAACAACTTTTAAAAATCCTTGATTGCTAATTCTCATGTCTGATGAGTTATACTTTCCTGTTTGTCTAGTAATTTTGGATTATATAGTAGACATTTTAAACACTAGATTCTAGAAAATCCATTATGGTCTGATTATTGGTGTAATCTGGCAGTTAATTAGGTGAAATTCTAATTCTGTACTCTTTTTTTCCTGTGGTGGATCACTATTAACATCACTGTTTCCTTTCTTTCAGTTTTTTTTAACTTCAGGTACTCAAGTACTTCTCCATTTTTTCCTTTCTTTGTGGCAATACTCCTTCAAAGAAAACAAGTTCATTAGTGATCTAAATCACAAAATCCAATGGTTTTTCAGTCTTCCTTATTTGATCTGTCAGCATTTGCTATAGATGATCTCTCCTTCCTCCTTAAATACCCTTTCTTTCTCTTAGGTTTTCAGAACCTTTCTCAAACTGTGTTCATAAAGTTCTCATTATCTCATTACCCAACCCTAACATAGTTTACCTGTTTTCACATCTCAGTTCATGCACATCTTTTACTAATACTTGTATAGGACAGAGGTGCAGGGGTCAGGTGATTCATCAGAGACAAGCAGGAAACAGAACAGTCAGCTTGACTGAAATGCACTGCTGAGGGGAGCAGCAGGTGAAACAGGAGAAGTCTGCTGTGCCATGTTGGTCAGCTCCCTGGCTGGGGATCCAACTCGTGCTGCATCAGCTGCTGGTAGCTTCATAGTACTGCATGCAGCTTAACCTCTTGCACCACCAGGGAGGCCCTACTCAGATTTACTTCCTAGCAATTCATGACTACCCCATTTAACACTGCAGTTTGCCTGCTCTTCTATTCAAAGTGCCAGTTTGCTATATAATGTAGTTTGTTACCTGTTTTCCATGTTAGAACCCTTTACTAAGGCACCATTTCTGATGTGGCTTGTTCTCTGATTTATTTGAAAAACATTGTAGGTCTCTAAATATTTGTTGAACTGATTTTAATTTATGTGCAACTTTGACCTTTCATGATGCAAAATTATACTACTGTATCTGATTTTACGTGAATATGATTTCCTATATTAATATTTTGGTTTCATTTGCATCCAAGTTAGTCCTATCAGTTATAATTTTAGGAAGGTAGGAAGCGCAACAGAACTAGAGATTTCTTTCCAAGTTATCTAAGGGACAAAAGTAAACCTGGGTCTTAGCACTGATCTTCCACCTTTTCAGTGTGTCAGGAAAGAGGATCAGCAGAGGGTTATATAGGACTTAGCTTTAGAGTTGGAGTGCTTAGTTCTCACCATTAACTAAATGACTTTGAGCAAGTTCCTTCAACTCTCTGAGTCTCAGGTTACTCAGTTGTAAATGACAGTGATAAGAGGACCTTCTTCATGATACTGATAAACTGTACAACCAACTTGAAATAGTTCCTGGCAAACAGTATGTTCTTTATAAATTATGTCAGTTATTGTTGAGAGGAGCTGTGGGATCTTAGTCCCACAGAGAAAGAATGAAATCAAAACAACATTGAGTATTGAGATAGAGGATCATCAGAGAAAGAATCCTCAGAAAGAAAGCCAGTTCACAAATAATCATTTTAAAAGGTGCCTTAGTGAGAATGACTTTCTAAAATTTCTAGAGAAAAGGTAATAAATATAAACTAATTGTATATCTTTGGTACAAATTTGTATGTAACAAAATAGATATTCTAATAGATATGTCTCTTTAGTCTTATTTTACATAACATAGATCAGAATTCCCTGATCTTGCATTTCCCTTGACTCTTATGTTAATACAACTTTGGAATCAAAGATGGTCTAGTTTTTTAGGAATATTACTTTTGTAGGTATGTTATCTAGAACAATGTATCTTAAATTCATTTAATTTTATTCCTGTGCAGGGTTTTTTAAATATTAAAATATATGTACTTACTGTGTTTTTCTGGTATATTTTGCTTTCAATTAGATTAACAAATGGCTTTGGTGGGTAAACTAGTCAAAAACATGCATACCCGAGACACAGCCCAATAGATTATTCTAGAGACTCTATTAAGGCTACAAGCTAAACATGGACTGAGCTGTCAATATTTTCTTTGTGGAAAGTGGAAGTTATATATGGAAGCTGGGAGGGGGGCAGGGAATTTCTGAGAATGATCTTTCATTTTTCTCCTTATTTGGTGGTCTTAAGGGGGGGGGTGTGTGTGAAGGTTAGTGAGTAGGAAAGTAGAGCTTCAGTGTGAAAGCCGAAGAATTTAAACATTTTGCTGACTTAGCATACTACTAAATCACTCCTTATAACCTAATGAACTAAGTTTATTCCATCTTTTACTTTCATGGTATTGAAAAGTAATAGTGACCACTGATTGGGACCCTACCATGACCATCTGCTAGTCACGTTTACTTTGTCTTACGTAATTTTCACAGCGATCCATGAGAGAGGACAATATTCTCATTTTATAGATCCAGAGATGTAAAACAGCTTTGGAATGGGAGTGGGGTTGTCACATGAACAAGACATGTCCTTAAGCCTTCTAAGAGTTTCACCCTGGGCTCTTAAAACTCTCCTTTTGTCTCTCTTTCTGTAAGCATGTTTTCAGGGTTTACTTAAATGGAACATAACTTTAGAATTTAACACCTTTGCAGTTCTCGTTAGAAAAGGAAGCAGTGCTACAGATTATTTTAAATGTATAATATATAGTTTGTTATTGCCTTCAGTGTGGGAAAATACAGAAAAATAGTTTGTTTTTTTTTTAAAGATTTATTTATTTATGCATACAAGCACCGGGGTACAGGCCAGAGGTGTGGGGGTCGGGTGAGAGGATTCACCACAGACAGAGCGGGGAGCAGAATAGGCAGATCAACAGAAGTACACTGCTGAGGGGAGCAGCGGGCACAGCAGGAGAGGCCTGCTGCGCCTTGTGGGTCCCCTCTCTGGCTGGCAGCAGGGATCGAACTTGTGCTGCAGTGGTTGCGGTTTGCTTCATAGTGCGTTGCTTAACCCACTGCGCCACCAGGGAGGCCCAGAAAAATAGTTTAATACTTGTTTAAAATTTGCTTTTTTCCTTTCACTAAAATTGTCTGGTGACTCAGTAACTCCTTTTTAGTCTAAAAGGCATGCCAGCAGTGGGGGTTATGATGTATTAGAGAAGAAACTTTTAAAATTAGTGGGGAAAGTCTACGGCCATACCACCCTGAACGCGCCCG
Organism: Galemys pyrenaicus; assembly: GCA_019455555.1. Lineage (NCBI taxonomy): Eukaryota > Metazoa > Chordata > Mammalia > Eulipotyphla > Talpidae > Galemys > Galemys pyrenaicus. The sequence goes on along the minus strand of JAGFMF010011785.1, from coordinate 4,622,821 downwards.
ATCTCGTCTAAAATTAGTGGGGAAAGAAAGATTGCTTTCTTGCATTTACGTTTCCACCTACCATTTATTAGAGAGGAAGAAAATGGTCTTAACAGTTCACCTAAGATGAATAAAAGATCAGCTAAACTTTTTTGGGAACATTTTGTTCAAATGCCAGTTTAATTGCACATGGTCCAAGAACACTCAAATAATACACTGAATACAATCAGATGCTGAAAATTTTTCTTCAAATATCATAACAAGTGAGGCCACGCTTGCAATGAACTCATTGTCATAAGATCACATTCATACCTCAGTGACCCCCCAAGCCATTCAGCAACAAGGCTTCCTTAACTGTGAGCTCTTTGAAGCAACCAGTTTTGGTATTGTTGGCTATTTTTTTTTAACTCTGAATAGCTGTAGGGATCTCTGCAGGCATTGGAACCAGGTCAACCTTGGTACTGGCTCCAGGGCCTTCTTCTGGGAGGTTACAGGTAAATTGGGCTGTGGTTCAGAATGGGAAGTCTGTGACCCCAAACAGCCAGCTGAGTATCACCCTCTGGAAGGACTCGCCTCATCTAAACATTCTTAAAATGATAGAATTACAGAATTTTTTATTGCCAAAAAGATTTATTTTTCATTTGTGCATATAACAACTGGGGTGTAGGCCAGAGGTGTGGTGGGGTGAGAGGATTCACCAGAGACAAAGGGGGGAGCAGAACAGGCAGATCTACTGAAATACACTGCTGAGGGAACAGTGGGTGAGATAGGTGATGTCTGCTGTGCCATATGGGTCAGCTCCCTGGCTGGGGAGTGAACTCAGGCCACAGTGTTGATGACATGATAGCATTAAGCCATCATGGAGGCCCCAACACTTAGAACTTTTACAGAATTGTTATTTTATAAATGAAGATGTCGATAACTGAAATTGTGAATCATGTGGCCAGTGTCAAGAATTAGTATCACTAAACTAGAAATCTAGGTCTCTTTATTTGTTGCACACATGCATACTTGTATACTAAACCACTGTTTTTATCTCAAGATAAAAATTAGGAAAATGTCTACTCCCCCAGAGCTCTTCAGTTAATGAAGCACATGACATAGGTTGTCCACTCTTCCTGAGATGTGTGATTGCTTGGTTAAAGTGGTCACCACTGGACTTTTCCTTTGTAGAAGCAGGGTTTTCTGTTTGTGTTTAAGCAACCAGTCTTTGGTGTAGTTCTTCGGCAAATTCCAAATACCCTATTCCTCATCAACTTTCTAACTAATGGTTTTAATTTCCATTTATGGTCCTGACTGAGTCAATTTTCATTCATTCACATATTTTCAGCATAACTTAGTATTATAGGGCTTTATTCTTTTACATCTAATAATTTAATATTAAATATCTTATAATAATAGTAATATACCCACTTGCTTTATTCTACTCTATTAATAAATTCAATGTCAGTACTGCAAAAATACCCTTACTACATGCTCTTTTTTCTATTGACCTAGCAAATTTATGACAATTTTTTTAGACTTGTAAAATGTCTGTAATGAGAAGATAACACTTTGTGTTTATGAAGTGTACATTTCAATAATTTAAAATTACACTGAGGGCAACGTTACATTTTAATACAATTATTGAAAGTGGATTACTTTAAATACTTGCCATTTCTAAAATATACTAGGGCCTCCCTGGTGGCGCAGTGGGTTGAGCAACGCACTATGAAGCAAGCCGCAGCCGCTGCAGCACGAGTTCGATCCCTGCCACTGCAGCATGAGTTCGATCCCTGCCGCCGGCCAGGGGGGGGACCCACATGGCACAGCAGGCCTCTCCTGCTGTGCCCGCTGCTCCCCTCAGCAGTGTACTTCTGTTGATCTGCCTGTTCTGCTCCCTGCTCTCTGTGGTGAATCCTCTCACCCCCCACACTTCTGACCTGTACCCCTGTGCTTGTATGCATAAATAAATAAATCTTTAAAAAAAAAAATAAAATATACCACATCACACATTATGTACTAGAAGTTTGTTAGTTTCTTTCAATAAAATAAAACTCCCTCTTTACTACCAGTGCACAAAAATCATTGTCTACCTCTAAATGAAAAGATTTCCAATTTATTTAGTGTATGCTGACCTTTTTCTTCTAAGATTTATTTATTTATACATAGATGAACTGGGGTGTAGGCTAGAGGTGCAGAGGTTGAAAAGATTGAACAGAGATAGAGTGAGGAGCAGAACAGGCAGATCTACTGAAATACACTGCTGAGAGGAGCAGCAAGCAATGTAGCAGAGGTCTGCTGTGCCGTATGGGTCAGCTCCCTGGTTGGGATTGAACTCAGGCCAGTGGTGATAGCACTGAGTTTTAATCCCTAGGCCACCAAGGAGACCCTGTATTCTTACCTTTTCTATGCTTTATGGGATAAACATTTATTAATGTAACTATAATACACATTTTTTCATTTCTCACTCTGCAAATGTAAAAAATACACATATAATATGAAATTACTTGAATCTGTATGGCTTAACCTTTTATTTTTTAATATTAAAAAAGTATTAGTGTTACAATTAATAATAAAACTACTGGGTGAAATTTAAGATTTTGTGGATGTTCTTTTGTCCTTTGAACATACTCTAGTAAGATTATAAAATCAGTACTAATTTCAAAAGATACTTGGAATTTTTTGTTTTCTTTGTAGTTGGTATTTGACAATTTCATTTGTTTCCAGATTTTCATTTTGGGGGTTGGGTGGTTTTTTTATCTTTTTAGGTTTATTTTTTGAATATTTAAAATATAATGTACAATATTAAAAATTACATACAGGTGTACATTTGGATGTATTGCTTTCATTAACACCACACTCTCCCCAATGTCTTAGATGGTAATAATTATTGATTTCTTGGTTATTTTGCTGATGTTTCCTTTTTGTGACTATAACTCATCCATTTTTAGCTCCCCTTTAAAACAAAAATTAGCATACTATATGTACTGTTCTGCACTTGTTTTTTTAACAATCAGTTCAGTGAAGGAAACAGTAAGAAGGTAGAGCTTACTGTATTGGAGGAACTCAAGTTTATACAGTCCTTCCTTTAAAAAAAAAAAAAAATCACACCAGTCAAGCATGTCAGACCAAGAGTGCTAGGTTAGAAGCAAAACTGGCCATTATCCTGTAGGTAACTTCTGAGTTCAGTTTTCTGATGTACAGAATTCATTTGCCTTTGTATTGGACATAGATCTTCAAGGTAATATGTAACTTCAGGCTCTGTGTCCTTAATTATACTAAGTAGTGAAGGCACAATGATATGTTTACCTTGAAAATAAGTATTCGTGGGTGAACATGTTAAAACAAGTCAGCAAACTGCAGTCTGCGGATTCAGTCTGGCCAGGAGCTTGTTTGTGTGGTTTTTTTGAACACAGCTACACTGTCGAGTCCCTCCACACCATCATGGTAGAGCTGAGCAGCTGCCGCAGAGACGACTGGCCCCCATAGCATCCAGGACTTACTGTTTAGTGATAGAAAAATGTACTGACTTCTGTAACTATCTTGACTTTGCAGAATTGGGTTAATTTCAGAATCCAAGATATCATGGAGATGATAAAATCTCTACCTGATAGATCTATATCAAATGACCCTCTCTTCCACCCTCACCCCCCATTTTTACTTTTATATGCATGCCTTTTTTCTGGTCTCGCTACCTTTTTGGTTGTTTCTGTATCTGCATACATTTCTGCCTTTTTCTCCTGCTCTGCCTTTCACTCTGTTCCCCTCCTCCTTAAACTGGCTATGATATGGAATGTTAATGTAAAACTGGTAATGTGTTATATATATACCCTATATTTAATTTTGGTCAGTTTAAACCATTACCTCAAAATTTTGTTTGTCTCAAAATAAAACCAAAATACAAACAGTTTCATTTAGCAACATTTTTATGGATTCCATTAATTTTTTTATTTGCTACTCCCCTCTCTCTAGTTGTAATTTCAGTTGCAAAAAAATGTTCCTTATGTTGTTTGGGTTTTTTTAAAAGATTTATTTATGCACACAAGAACTGGGGTACAGGTCAGACTGCAGGGGGTGAGAGGAGTCACCAGAGACAGAGTGAGAAACAGAATGGGCATATCTACTGAAATACAATGCTGAGGGGAGCAGTAGGCAGGAAAGGAGAGTTCCGCTGTGCCAGATGGAACCTTCCTGGCGGGGATTGTACTCGTGCTGCAGTGGCTGTAGATAGCTTCATGGTACTGCGACTTAACCCCTTGCACCACCAGGGAGGCCCCCTTATTTTGTCTTAATTAAACTAAAGGAGTGGGAGGAAATGGAAATCAGAGGACTTTTGGAGTTGCAAACTGTGTTTTAAGAGTATTTTCAACAATGTTTTTCTTGTATAGTTTTATATAAAAAACCTTGAAAGTCACCTTAAAGCCACTTAGAAGAGACAGAACAGTTACCCTTTCTATTCATTGGTAATTGGGTATTTGGTGAGACTGTCTGAAGATAGTAAATAAAATTGTAGGCCTCACATCCTGCTCAGTAGGCATTCTCTTTTCCCTCAGTGTTTTTAAAATCTAAACATGTTTTTTTTTTAAATTTGGAAAATGTTAACTTTAGTGTAGATATTAAAAGTAATACCTTTTCTCACCTTCGGTATGAAAGCGTATGTGGTGCTTAACTTTAAAAATCAAAAGATTTTTATTATTTATACTTAATAATACTTTTTCATTTTCAAGATAAAGCAAAAGGAGAGAAAGAACAATACTGACACTTTATATGAAGTTGTGTGCTTGGAAAGCGAATCAGAAAGAGAGAGGAGGAAAACTACAGCTAGTCCCTCAATTCGCCTGCCACAATCTGGATCTCAGAGTTCCATGATACCTTCTCCTCCAGAAGATGATGAAGAGGAAGGTAAATTGTAGGGAGGGTTTTATTTCTCTTTGGAGGTATAAGACCATGCAGACTATAATAATTTTACCAGGAAACTGATGATGTGCTGTAATATTTGGAATGCTTTCAGTTACTAGTATGAGAAATCCACTGTATGCAGAGCACTCGAAAATCAATAATAATATCTTGCCTTAAGTTAATTGTAGTCAAGTTGGAAATAATGAAGTTTATAATTAGTGTTTCTTTTAAATATAAATCTACTTACTAACTTTGTGTATTAGCATAATTTTAGAGCATATTTGATACGGCTTTCACCTAAATAAATGTCTCGTTCCAACTGATTGATCTTGTAACAATAAGTTCATTTGCCAAAATGTTGTTTCCTACATGACCTTATTTAAATACACACCAAAGCAAACTTAGTTTATGTTAAAAGATACTAACATAGAAGTGAGAAATGGAAGAATGCAACACAGAAAGGTGATAGTTTGGGAGACATTCTTTGATTTATAATTTAGTAACAGGGCTATTTTATTTTTTAAAAGATTTTTATTATGCACACGAGAGCTGGGGTACAGGCCAGTGGCATGGAGGGGTGGGGGTGACAGAACAGTGAACCCTTCTGAGGTGAACCCCTCTGGTGTGGGTCACCAGAGACAGAGTGGGGAACAGAACAGGCAGGCCAACTGAAGTGCATTGCCAAAGGGAGCAGCGGGCAAGACAGGAGAGGTCTGCTGCACCATGTGGGTCCCCTCCCCGGCCGGGGATCGAACTCACGCTGCAGTTGCTGCGGAAGCCCCACATCATGGCACTCAACCCCTTGTGCCACCAGGGAAGCCCCATCAGGGCTTATTTTTAAGGGAGTAAGAGGCCAGTGATGAGGGAAGGTCATGTGAGGCATGGATGTGAATCATACTTCCAGAACAGGAAGTAATCTGGAAACTGTTAGAGCAAATCCATTTTTCATCATCGGGAATGTGATGTTTTATGACGAGTCATTTATGATCTGGGACTTTTAAAATGTAAGGGGAATTCAGCGGGGATAAATGATTTGGTTTGGGCATTTCTTGCTAAGAAAATGCATTAACTAAGGCATTGAGCTGGCACAAGTGATTAACTAGGTTAGAAGAAATAGCTAAGATTATGTGTCCTTTTTTAAGTTGAGCGCAAACTCTGATTTTCCAGTTCCCATTGTTCTCTATAATTTCCTCTTTCACTGTGGATCAATTATTAGTAATATTAATGCTGCCAAATACTTGGTACTTAATATATGGTAGGCAGGTACTTTGTTTATAAAGTAAACTTTGTATAAGCCTCAAAAAAATCCTGAAAAAATTGGGATTCAGTGTTGTCCTCATTTTGCACATAAGGAAATGGAAACTCAGAAAGTAAATTCTTGAACCCAAGGTCACATGGCTCGAAATTGCCAGGGAGGATTTTATTCCAGGTATATCTGAACAGTCTGATCTCCATTCTGTCATTGTCTGAGTGCATGTACTCCACACACAGCATCTTGGAGTGCAAAGAAAGTACATGTGTTATTTTTAGAAGTCAGAGATGCAATTTAGAATCTTCCTGCAGAGCCAGTTTAAGGCATGTGTTGACACTGGAAAAGGTGGAGTTGTTCCCACTGTCTGAGATTGTCCATGGTGTAACTGGTAGTCTTGAGACTTGTAGTTTACCTTCCGGGTCAACACTGCTTAACATAGCTGAGCGAGTCAAAAGTTTATATAACTCTCTCTCTCCTGAAACTCAGTAATAAAAACAAAAGCCTCCCAAACTGAGAAAGACTATTATGAAACAGAAAGTGCTCAGATCTCCAAACCTCAGATCTTAAAAATGTTTACCAAAACATTTGGACTCAAGTAGATAATAACACCAGTAGTGATACCTAGTCCTTCTAATCTATAAGTAAAATAATCTAAAAATCAGTATTGCACCATTGATTTTTAAATATAATGGAGATTAGGAACACTAGAACATAAGCTCTGGGAAGACCGAGTCCATCTTTATCTCACAGTGTTTCCCTTGTATATAACAATTTCTGGTATATAGTTGGATGCTTAGTAAATACTGGTAGCATCGGTAACCTCTCTGGGATCAGTTTCCATAAAAAAAAGCTATTGAAAGTGAACGGGACTGGCGAAGTTCATGGCCATGCCATCTTACAGTTCTCTGTAACTTGGTTTAAACAGCAGGGAAACTAGTCCTGTTGTGATGTCTTCTTTAATCAGAAAGAGGGCTGTAGCCCTCTGAGAAGCCCCTTATGTGCTTGTGAGGCAGGAAGTCAGCAGTTATAAAGTGGGGAGGTATTCAGAAACCACATTCTGATACTGAGATCATCTGTTCACTCCCTACCTGTACCACTACCTGTAGGCACGAGAAACACTCGGATTACGAGTTAATACTATCCAGATTTGTTGAAAGCATCTACAGCAGTACGTCCTCCTAATGTGTTAGAAGGAATTGTCACCTTTTGTAAATTTTAATATGTTTTTTATAATTGTCTTCCCCTGAAGACTTGTTCTGTTGTTTTATTGATATTTTAATAAGTAGAGAATTACTTGAGACAGAAAGTGGGGCCAATTCTCATAAAATTGTGAAGTAGGGAGGGTTTATCTTAGTGCTCTCTCTTCATTATTCATCTATCCATAGCAGATGTGTCATTTGCATTTGGTTTCTATCTCATCTCACCATCAAAACTGATAATAATGTCCAAGGTACTGTAAGAAAAAGAGTTTAATAATTAGTATCATGGATTTCTGATACTTTAAAAGTGGTGCTTTTAATTAGGCAGTTACTGTCTGTGCTAAGGATACAATTTCTTGATGTCATCAGAGGTGTGAAAATCCAAACTTTGTTTAGGCAAGTTAAGCCAAAAAATCTAGAAATACCTGGTGGAGACACGTGGAAACAATTATTGCTATACCCAGCTAGGGGAAGTGTAAATTGACAAGGCTGCTGTGGAAGGCAGCTTGTCAGTAAATTTAAAAATCCTTGGAAGAATCCAGTTTTTAACTCAGGAAGTCCATTTCTGGGCATATATATTCACTGAAAGCAATGAAATATGTCACCCTGAAACTACTTAAGTGTAGCAGAAAGTTGAATACTTCCCAAGTGTGCCATAAAAGAGGATTAAGTGGGATTTTTATCTCCTATCTCTTCCTCTACTTCTTTACACTTTTCAATACTTTTGTCTTTATCAGATGTCACCTGTTTTCATTGTCTTACATTCATATATTTTATAATCTTACTTGAATTTTCTTTTCCTAATACCTGGAGTTAAGTTACAAATTACTCACTTTGGTCCTTTTGTGGAATATTTAAAAAATCATAAAAGCATGAGAAGAGAAAAAGGATGGTAACTCCATCACTGAGGCAATAATTGTCAGCATCTTGAAACAGTTTATTCCAGGTTGTTTTCCATTTTTAAACATGGATTGGACCATAACAAAGCCTTGGCTCGTGATACTTTTATGTGGTATCTTGCCATATCATTGTGTGAACAGATGTCAGCATGCAGTTATGCCATGTTCATAGGTCATAATTTATTGAGCTTTCTACTGTCCTATTGTTGGATATTTGGGTAGTATATAAATTTTTAAATTTTTATGAATAAGACTGCTATATATTTTCATGCATGAAACTGTTTGAGAAGTTAGAGAGGATATATCATATTTTGAGTCTTGTGAATTTATAATTGAATGGCTCTTGTGCAGTTGACATCATATGGAGCTATATAGAAAGCAAAATAGAATTAAAGAGATTGCAAAAACTTTCAACCCAAGACCTTTTATATTTTCTTTGTATTTATACTTACATACTAAAAGAAAGAAATTATGACTTTATTTTTCAAAACTTGACTCTTGTGTTTCTGTGTTATTCTTGGATAGCATAGTCAACTCTGTTGTCTTTTTTGTGTATTGCATTTATTAAAGATAATGATGAACCTCTCTTGAGTGGATCTGGTGATGTATCCAAAGAATGTGCTGAAAAAATTCTTGAAACATGGGGAGAACTGCTATCAAAATGGTAAGTTATAATAGAATAGTTCTTTCTTTTGTAATTCTCATTTTATGAGAGCACAAACCTCATACTTAAGTTTCTATTACTGACTCCAAAACTGAGTGTTCTAGTTAAGTTAGGACTCTTAACTAGAATACTATTAGAATCTTGACTAGAATACTGTTAGTTAAGTTAGGAATCTTAACTAGAATATTCAGTTTTGGAGCCAATCATAGAATCTTAAGTGTGAAGTTTGTGTTCCTAGTTTATTTTTACAAGTTTATAAGTGTAGTATGAAGATCTAAGACTGAATGAGGGAAGAGATCCTTTTTCTTGAAGCATTTAGGAACCTCTGACTCATTAAGATAACACACAGCAGGTAAGACAGCACTAGGGAAGGTTGGCGCACAGAAATTTTAGAGCTACAGTACAGCTACCAGGTGGGAACTTTTCCTTATCTGCGTTAAGTACCTAGAGTGACAGAGCAGAGTGTTACAAGCAGGATATATATTAATTGCTCTATAAATTACTTTTCCTGCTAACACTTGTAAGATTCAGAAATGTCTTATTTGCTTAAGAGAGAGCTTAAAAACAGTATTAAGAAGCAGTATGCCATAGACCGTCTAGAAGGAAACCAGTACCTTCAGGTATTTAATGGAATGAGAGGCATTCTGGAAAATCAGGTGACGAGACAGGTAGTTTCCTCTTCCCCTTTGGTAGGATACTGGGAAAAGCTAAGCTTGAAAACTGTCTGAGCTCTTGTTCTGACTTCCTGGGTATGAGGGTGGTCATATAAGCTCCCGTGGGCCTGTTACTTTGGGGTTTGATTTTTCTCAGAAATTTTAACTGTTGAAGCTTTCACTCTATTCTTAGTAAAATGTATCTCAGCATTTAAGAACAATCCATGCCCTAAGGGATAGGACTACAAATGGGCATCATCTGCTGATAGCACTCTCACAATGCTTTACACTTTTGGTAAAATGCTCTTCACATTGGGAAATGTCAAATATGTACAGGAGGAAAGTGCAAACCAAAGCATGGTTTGTTTTTCCAAAGTGGTTTTAATATGGGAATGCTGGAAAAAAAAATAATACCCAGGAGAAGAGTTTTCATTATTCCTTTAGCAATCAGGAGACAAACCTGCTGATGCTGTCGTCACAATTACATTTTCAGTTCCGTGAACTTGGAGTGTTTGGACTGCTGCTGGCAGGGTTTCATCTGAATAAAAAGGTTTCTGCTTTAAAATAGAAATGTAATTGAGTCTTGACTTAGTTATATAATATTATATTTAAAATCGTCCAGATACAGCACTTAGACTCTAGAATTAGATTTTATTAGAGGAACACATTGGCGTTTTATACAATTGCTTAGAATTTGTTTTGTTAACCTTTTTCCATTTTTGTTACCCATTTAATTAAATGATGTCTTTTTTTCAAAAAAGACATTCTACTCCCTCGGCTATGTTAACTGAGTTTCCATCTGTCTCAACTGTCTCAGGGTATTTAAAACTGATTTTGCTGGTTTCAGTATGTCTTCAGAAGTAGTCATAGAACTCTTGTTGGTATCCCTTCACCATTGTTTTTCATCATTATTTGTATCTTCCTTAGATAGGCAGCATCATGCTATCAGGGAATTTAAGAGCCTAGTGGAGATGACTTCAGTTGCTACTTGTTCTGCTTCCAGGCCTGTATGGTGTAGGGTCAGAGAAAACAATCAGGCTTTTCTGCCCTCCGCCATTGGTATAATGATGGACACCTGCGGTGCTGGACGCTTGCCTAAGTGGGCATGCGCAGGTGGGTGCATCTGGGTTTGGACACGGGGTTATAAGGGCGGCGTCATGAAGACGCCAGCAAGAGAGCAGCAGAAAGAGCAGCAGCAGCGGGAGAACAGCAGAAGCAGCAAAGCAGCCAAGAGGGTGAGATGCGCTGGAGGCTGGGAGACCTGCCAGCCTCCTGTCTCCCCTCCCCTTGCACCCCTGCCTGCCGTTTACCTGGTCACCTCTGTAAATAAAAAGCCACCGAAGGCTCCAAGACTCCTTCCTTGATCCATCTGCCCGAATTATCAAGAACTTGCTCTGTGCCCCTTCCTGGCACTACATATGATTTTGGGCAAGTCACTTAATTCCTTTGCATTTTTTTCTTCACTTTGAAAACACAAGCCTTTAACATTTTTAACTACATCATTGTAGTTAAAAATAATGGATGTTGCCGTAGTAATAATCATAGAATTGATGAATTTATTATAGGACAAGTAGTGTGCTAAGTTATGTGTTCTGTTTCAGCTCTAATAACTTTGGAACTAGTTTCAGTTTTTATAGATGAGGAAGCTGGCTCAGAGATTGTCAGCAATTCCAGTGAGTAAATGGCAGGGGCAGAGTTTTTAAGCACTGTCAAGCCCGATCCCTGAGCTGACTTTAGCTCTGTGGCGGGGGCTCAACATTAGTAACTGGTCCCTTTGAAGTCTGTGTTTCCAAGTTCATCTTAATGCAGTTCTGTGGGTAAGAGAACTAGTACCAGTATGAAAGTTTGCTGAGGTAGATAATGTTAATATTATCAATGACATAAAATTATTCTGAAAATAACTTTACCGATAAAAATTAAGCCAAGATTATCAAACCTTTTTTGCAGAGGGCCAAATGTAAATATTTTAGACTTTGTTTTTTTTTTTTTTTTAAGATTTATTTATTTATGCATACAAGAGCTGGGGTACAGGCCAGAGGTGTGGGGGAGGTGAGAGTATTCACCACAGAGAGCTGGGAGCAGAACAGGCAGATCAACAGAAGTACACTGCTGAGGGGAGCAGTGGGCACAGCAGGAGAGGTCTGCTATGCCATGTGGGTCCCCTCCCTGGCCGGCAGCAGGGATCGAACTCGTGCTGCAGTGGCTGCGGTTTGCTCCATAGTGTGTTGCTTAACCCACTGCGCCACCAGGGAGGCCTATTTTAGACTTTGTAACAGGCCAGTAGTCTCACTTGTAATTATTTAGCACTTACATTGTGATGTAAAAGCATTCACAGATAATAGGTAAACAAAAATAGCTGTATTTCAATAAAAGTTGATTTCTAGAAAGAGGTTTTGCATGATAGAAATTGTTTATACTCCACAGTCATCAAAAATGTTCAAAGTGTAATAAAAACTACCGGTAACACACTTCAAACATTATCATTCAGAACATAAAAATACACTGTTCGCGTGTCAGTTTTGATGCAGGTTCCCACCCTATATCTTTGGCTGTGTGTCCACTGATTGGAATTTTCTTAGTCTCTTTTACATGAACCACGACACGACCATCAAGCTAGGGTTTCCAGTTTTGCTTTTTGACTTTTAAGGCGGTAATTTAAAGATCCTTAGGAAACAGTCTGCTGTAAAATCCCAGTACACTTCATTTTTCTTCCACCTAACCTTTTAGTTATCTTGGCCACACCTAATTTGAGAGCACTTTTTTTTTTAAAAAAGATTTATTTATGCATACAAGCACTGGGGTACAGGCCAGAGGTGGGGGGTGGGTGAGAGGATTCACCACAGAGAGCCGGGAGCAGAACAGGCAGATCAACAGAAGTACACTGCTGAGGGGAGCAGCGGGCACAGCGGGAGAGGTCTGTGGTGCCATGTAGGTCCCCCCGCCCCGGCCGGCAGCAGGGATCGAACTTGTGCTGCAGTGGCTGCGGTTTGCTTCATAGTGCGTTGCTTAACCCACTGCACCACCAGGGAGGCCCCTTGAGAGCACTTTTTTATTTTGTTTACTAGCACATTACTTTTATGAAGTCACTGTGTATCATTTAGGTTAGTTTGGTTTTCTCAAAATATATACTTCCATGTATTTTTTTTCATGCACTTAAAAATGTTGGCTTTTTTCCCCCAGGCATCTCAACTTGAGTGTGAGACCAAAGCAGTTGTCACCCTTGGTGAGGAGCGGTGTTCCCGAAGCGCTTCGAGGCGAGGTCTGGCAGCTGCTAGCAGGTTGTCACAACAATGACCACCTGGTAGAAAAATACCGAATCCTCATCACCAAGGTAGGGGATGACCACTCAGCGTTACTCCTTTTAGAAGTTTGTTTTGAAAAGATCACTGTGCCTATTTGACTTCCAAGAAGTTCTTACAATTCTTTTATCTAATACAAGACTACAAGTATGAGGCTTCTAGCCCAGAGTTGTTTCTATTATTGGCACAAAGGAGAAGGCACAGGTTTTCCTCCCAGGTTGGCAGCAACGCAGGGTAGAGGATGTTCCCTGCCCCTTGCTCTCCAAGTCCCTTTGACCGTAATTACGTTATTAGTTAGATCAGTTGTGCTGTGCAGTGAGTTTACTTAATACTTTTCACATGTCTCAGAAATGTGTTCTTTGTAGGTAATGCCTACTTCTAGTTTCTGCAGTTGGAAGAACAGCTTCTTTTATCTTAAACCATATTTTCTTTTAGTTTGTTCCCATAAAATGAAGAATTTTCACTTTTTTATTACTATCTCCTTAAATTCATGTATTTCTCAAGGTTTTGCAAGCAAAACAAGAAAAACTATTCTATATACAAGAACATTGGATTTTAAGATTTTGCAATGTTGGAAATAGTTTGTGCTTTTGCACCCGTGTTCTTGGTTTGAATTCTTGATTTTGTTTCCTTGAGTTCTTCAGGTGTTTTTCTTTACAAAGCAGAGTCTCCAATGACATGCAAACCTCAAACCTGGGTCAGTGGATTTTTCAGAACTCTCAATCAAAGGAGGTCAAATACAAAAGCAATTAGTGGGCATAAGTTAGAACTGCCTTGTGGTAGTCTGGCAAAGCACAGTGGGAACCATCTAAAAAAATGATTGATTGATTCAGCCTTGGCGAGCAGGAGAATCTGTACCAGGAATGTAACTTCTTTTTATAGTTTTATCATTAAAGTTTTATTTTTATTTATTTAGGCATATAAGAACTGGGTGTAGACCAGAGGTATGGGCGGGTGGGAGGATTCACCAGAGACAGAGTGGGGAGCAGAACATGGGGATCCACTGAAATACACTGTTGAAGGGAGCAGCGGGCGAGACCAAAGAGGTCTGCTGTACCATGTGGGTCATGTCCCTGGCCAGAATTGAACTCATGCTGCAGTGGCTGGAGATAGCTTGATGATAGTGCTGAGACTTTAATCCCTGTTCCACTAGACAGGCCCCAGGGATATAACTTTTAAGACAGGGTCCAGAAAAGAGTTCCCTGGGGCATGGAACGGTGGAGGAGCATTGTCTTTGTAGTGAGACTTAAGCTATGTGAGAAAGAAGGTATGTGACATGTACAGCTGGCAGAGGTACACCTAGTTAATTTTTTCCTTTGGTTGGCAGTTCATATTTTGGATATATAATTCTTGGTTTTAACTTGGTTCTAACTTTCTGCTTCCTCTTTTAAAGTCCTTGGAAATGTTGGTTAAATTGATTTCTTACAGATAATTGGTCTGGCTAGTCATATAGATTATTTAAAGACATGAATTGTTTTATTTCTATGGTTTCATGAAAATTGTGACATCTGTTTCTCAAATAGGAATATCTTAGTTATATGCTGTATGAAAGATCAGCTATTTTGTTCTATGCTCTGTATTTCACATTTATTGTACAGATGACTAGAATCTAAATAGGTGTTCCCCTTTTTTTGACTTTTAGCTTTTTGAATAAAGCTCCCTGTGAGTTGCACATAGCAGGTGCTAAAGGGAAAATGTTTTTGTCCTTCAGAATTCATATTCCGAAACCTTACCTTTAAAGTGATGATATTAGGCAGTGGGGTCTTTTGGGAAGTGAACAGGTCATGAGAACAGAGAAGGATTAGTGCCTTACAAAAGAGGCTTGAGAGAGATCTCTTGTCCTCTCCCACCACGGGAGGATGCAGGGGCAACCTCTAACCTAGAAGAGACTCTGCCCCTACTGGCATCCTGATCTTGGCTTCCATCCTCCAGAATCATGAGCAGTAAATTCTTGCTGTTCATAAGCCATCTAGACTGTGGGATTTTTAATTGCAACCTGAACAGACTAAGACAGCAAAATTTGGATATATTATTATACATATGCCATAACATTTGCATCTATATAGATATATAGAAGTTACTTATTCTGGACATGAGTTCTTTGCCAGATAAATGCTTTGTGTTCTGAAATTTCACATGTAATAGTTGCCTTAGAGGTTTTTGTTTTTTGTCTTTTTTTTTTTTTTACGCTCAGTGTCCTCAAAGACTAAATTTAAAGCAGGAAAGAATGACTTGATTTATAGTGTAAAGGTCAAAATATTAAATGATGGCTGCTTATGTCATTATCTTGCTTTATTTGTCAAGCCTGTCTTGTAAAGGTTATACTGGAGGAATTTTTCCATGTGTTCTTTTTTATAATTTAGGGACAAACAACCTTTCAGTAATATAAAATACATCTATTTATATATATTTAAGGTATTGTTTATGTCTATAAGTGATGGGGTTCAGAGGCATTCTTCTACCTGTTCTTTTTTTAAGTGAAAACTTTTTTTCTGTAGGAAAAAAAGTACAACCTAATAATTGCATTTTTAAATATGGGTCAAATGCTACACCAAGTACTTACATCTTTTCCTCATTCTAAGAAAATCCTTGAGAAATGGTAATTATTTCCATTATATAAATGAAGAAATGGGTTCAGTGAAGCTTAGTAATTTGATTCTAATCGTTTAGCCAGTAATAATAGAAGTAGGATTTATAAAACTGACTCCAAAACTGTTGTGTTCCTTTTTCTCCCTCTGTTTTCCTATCTGTTCCATTACCTTCTTCCAACCTACCTGTCCTTCAACTTATAAAAATTTCTTTATATAAACACGTGCTCATACATGTGCACATACATGTAAACACATGTAAGTGTATTTATATATTTTGTCTTTGGGCGTGGTCTCTTAGCCATTATCCTGTGGGTGGGCATTTACTTTGTTTCTGATTTTTAACCTCTAAATAGTTCTGAGTAAACATCCTTACACACGTTTTTTAATCTTGTACTTTGGTGGAATAGTCTCACGAGCTTGATTGCTGGAATGAAGAGGAGCTTGCTTCTTAATCTGGTTCTTTAATTTTCAAATTTAATTTGGTCACATACACTTTTCCTCTCCAAAAGGCTGTAACAGTTCACGTGTTCACTGGCAATATGGGAAAGTACCAGCTGACCCCTGTCCCTGGCAGCACAAGACACACTGTTACTGTTTGCTGTCAGTGCCTGTGAGTGAGGCCCATCTCCCTGGCAGTTCCTGACTGGTATCCTGCGAAGTTCATGCTCTGTCTTTGTGTTTCTATAAGTCTTTCTAAAATGTCGATTTTAAGCCCTCTCTGTCCATTATATATATTAGTCCTTTGTATCTCCTTTTCTTTTTTTTCCAAAGATTTATTTATTTATACATACAAGAGCTGGGGTACAGGTCAGAGTCCAGGGAGGTGAGAGGATTCACCAGAGACAGAGCGGGGAACAGAACAGGCAGACTGACTGAAACATACTGCTGAGGAGAGCAGCGGGCGAGGCAGGAGAGGTCTGCTGCGCCATGTGGGTCCCCTCCCTGGCCTGTGGCAGGGATCTAACTCGTGCTGCAGTGGCTGCAGTTTGCTTCATAGTGCGCTGCTTAACCCACTGCGCTGCCAGTGAGGTCCTGTATCTCATGTCCTTCTAAAACAGTAATTTTATTGACTTTATAGGTTCATGGTATACTAAGTGTTCTCAGGGTTTTTTTGCAGAAAATTGTCTCTTCAACCTCTACATTTTATAAATGTAGCCTTCAAGATTTTCTTGCAACATTTTTATTGTATGTGTTATATTTTATGTCTTTAATCCATCTGGAATTTATTTTTGTACATGTCATGAGATAGCAGTTCAATTTTACTTTCTCCCAGATGGATAACCAGTTGTGCTACTCCTATTTTCTTACTAAAGAGAACTATCATCTTTGTTATTTCTCCTATTCTCATGTATCCTGGGGTTGATTTCTAGATTGTTTATTTATCTGTGTGTTCCTATAATAATACTATTTTGGTTAAAAAGGTTTTATGTTATGTTCTTATAGCAGTAAAGCAAATCTTTTCAGTTTCCTATTTCACAATTTTCTTATCCTTGAATATTTAATCTTCCATATAGACCTTAAAATCATTTTCTCCAATCTTAATGCCACTATAGTTTTTAAAGTTGTTTTATAAGCCTTCTAATTTGGATGGCATTTAATTTATTTGCACATTAATGTAGGGTATAAGTTACATTGTTACAATATATTTTCACATCTAGGAATATAGTATATCTTTTTGCCTGTCCAGCTCTCACTTTATGTCTTTTTTTTTTTTTAAACTTTTGTGTAGAAGAACTGGGGTGTATGTAGCCCAGAGGAGCTTGGGGTAAGAGGATTCACCAGAGACAGAGGGGAGTAGAATAGGTGGATTTACTGAAATACACTGCTAAGGGTAGCAGAAGGTAAGACAGCAAAGGTCTGCTGCACCATGTGGGTGCACACCTACCCCTGGCTAGGGATTGACGTCAGGCCACAGGGGTGATATCACTGAGACTTAACCCCTCTGCCACTAGGGAGGCCTCTCATATCTTTAGAGTTACCGTCATGTGTCTTGTGTTAAATTTATTATAAAAGTATGTTATTTTTGCCTGCAGATTGCATGTTGTTTTCTGATTTCTATTACTTAAGTGCTAATTGCTACAATAAAGAAAAGGCATACATTTAAAAAATTATCCATCTACCATTTGATATTTTGAGTAATCCCTTAATTTTAGAAATTTCAGGTGTATAGTGATATTGTCAGCAAAAACATTTACCTCCTTTTTTTCCAGGCTACTTGGTTTTTCCAGGCTACTTTATATTTGCTGGCAGCATCAAGATGGTGTTAAATGATGATGGTGATAACCAGTTTCCCTATCTAGTTCTTACCTTTAACTAAAATGGTTTTAATTTTTCTGTCTTTTTAGAAAGCGTGCTATTTTTTTGCTAAATTTTTATTTTATTTCAGTGATTTTTTTTCCTATCTGCTGACTTTTATCAAAAGCTTTTTTAGTACTCAGTGAATATGATTTTCTTTAATTTGTTGTTGGAGTCGCTGTACAAGATAACAACATATGATAGACATCTTGAAGTGAACTACTCTTGGCTTCATGGGATGAATTTCTATAGCCAAGCAGTCCCAGATTCTTTGATTTCTGTCCTTTCTGGTCTTTGACCAAGAGCTTCTCAACCATGATTTCTAGATGGAAATTGTCCGGCAGGCACAGGGGGAGAGGTTTATTGAGTAACCCACAGGGATTCTCCTAGTGTCTCTTACCCCTAGTTATAAGGCTACGGCTGTGTGGGTCTGGTGAGTCAAAAAAAATTATAGTTGTGAGTGAGGGGAACAGGAGGTACTTTCTGGTCTCAGCTTTCAGGATCATTCTTTGGCCCTTCTTTTTTTGGAGGGGAGGAGGTAACTTTTCACATTTTATGTCAGTAATTCTGCTCCTTCTATTCACTACTTAGCAGCAAAATTTTACATCAAAACTGTTGCAAAGAAGCTTTTAATGAGAGAATAATGAAATAGCAACATATTCTAATGTTTCTCTCATCTGGAAAGTAATAGAAATATCTAATTATAATTTCAACATTAAGCATATTTTTTTTAATTCAAAATCTTTCTCGCTAAATTTGGTAATAGTCAGTTCAGTATTTAATCACCTGCCTATGGACACCGAACCAAGAAAGGAGTCAGTTTAGCAAAAAGCACTGGCGGTGACATTTTGAAGTCTGCATACAAATTTCAGCTCTGCCACTCTCTGATGTGAACTTAAATGAGGCTCTGCATCAGTAACCATTCATTTCCTCATCTCTGAAATGAGAAATGAAGTTGCTAAAGTAAACGGCTTTAACATTTTGGAAAATTAGTGTGTTTGCGTTCTGCCCTCCCTCTGCCTCCCACCCCATGATTCTGCTATTTAACAACTGAGAATTCTTACTATTTAATTCCACAAGAATGTAGGTTGTGAGCAGTTTCTGCTATAGAATGAATGTCTCTTTCCCCATAAAATTCATGTGTTAAAATCCTAACCACCCAACATGATGGCCTCTGTAAGTAGGGCATGATTTAGCCAATTCAAGAAAGGGTGATACTTTCATGAATGAAGTTAGTGGACTTAGAAAAAGTCCTTCCCCCACAGGAGGACACAGTGAAAGATGCTTGGGTCTTAGGCTTCCCAGCCTCCAAAACTGTGAGAAGAAATCTCTGTCGTATAAATCGTTTTATCTGTTGTTTTTGTTTTAGCAACCCTAAAAGACTAAGAAAAGGTTCCTTCTGATTTTTGGTTGCGAAAGTAATTTCGAGCTCCCATGTCCCATCTCTATAGAGTCACGTCTCCTATAGTGAGTTTCTGTAAGTCAGAAAGCCCTGCCGGTTCTGAAGGTTTCCTGAATTATAAAAACTGGAAACCACAATCAGCTTAATCATTAGAATTGCTGTTTGCCTTTGTGTGTTAAACACAATGCTTCATATCTTAAAATGTAATT
Source organism: Galemys pyrenaicus (assembly GCA_019455555.1). NCBI lineage: Eukaryota > Metazoa > Chordata > Mammalia > Eulipotyphla > Talpidae > Galemys > Galemys pyrenaicus. Next base: position 4,603,498 of record JAGFMF010011785.1, on the reverse strand, counting down.
AATTGAATTCTGATTATTGCTTACAATGAGAAAGCATGTCTACAAAACAAAAAAGAGAAGGAAAGTTGGATCATGTCACATGTCTCCTCCACCCAGGTGTGCAGAACTCCCAGAATACTTACAAAGGCCAACATTTGTTTATTTTCTTATACTCTACTGGGTATGTGGAACTTTTTTCAGAATAAATTGAGAGCTCTGAGACACCGGGAGGAAAAGAATACACATTTTGTAGTTATCCAAAAAATTGTCAGAATTTATGACATTACCAAAAAAGCCACAGTATAATCCAAATTTTTATCGTCTTAAATTGGCACAGACAAGGCTGTGTATCCTAAGACAGAAGGGTGAATTTGTACATGAAACTTAATGTAAATTTCCATCCTGGGTGGAAGGGGGTACGTTTACTTTTTATCTTTTGTTTGTATGTTTATGTGGTGCGTCTCATAAACTAGAAACAAGAAATGGCATCTCAGAACTATAGGATAGTTCAAATATGGGAACAATATACTTCCTCTTAGATATGTGTGCTGTTTCTACCGTACACAGAATGTATGAGATTTTCTTTATTTCTCCTGAAAAAGGACTCTCTCAGTTTGCTTGTCATTTTGGTATCTCTGTTGATACTGGCCAGTATCTGGAGAATTATCAGAGAAAATAAATGTTAAATTTTTAGTCTTTCAGCTAGAACTTCTCATGTAGCTGAACTGTGATCCCTCAGATGCCTCACACTGTTCATCTACTTTTACTCTTTGACATTGCTCTTTGTTCCTTGGAAAATGCTACATGAAAATTGGAATTTCCTCTCACTATTACCCTCTGGCAGCATATTTCATACTGGCATTATGTCCTGGCTACTACCCTTTATCCTGTCTCAATATTGCTCCTCTAATAAAAGGGGGATTCCATACAGGCGAAGAAACAACTTTCAGATGCTATACTGCAAGCATATTAAGTTATTCCCCCACCGTGCAGTCTGGAAATCAGGGAGCACTTCTCTGGCGATGCATTCTAATGAGCTGCTGAAGATGCCAGAGTGTGTGCGTGCACGGGCGTTTTCTTTCCCCTCCTCCCTTTCTTCCTTTTCCCAAGCCCCCTCTTTTCCCTATTTCCCCTCCTACTCCTTTATCCCCTCCCTCTGTGTCTCAGTTCTGCAGTGAACGGGGCTGAGGCACATTCCTGCTTTGCAAGGCTTTCTGTTAAAGGATGTTTTGTGGCTTTTGTTTGGATTGCAGCATGCAGAACTACAGGTAACACTGAAATTGAGCTAGATAGATAAAATTCTATTGTAATGTTTTCAAAGAGGCAATATATTAAATTAGAATCAGTCAAGAAAATAAGTTATCTCAGTTAATTTTATTAGTGGTAATTACAGTCCAATGTTTTCAGAAACGCAATAGCAGATTGTTTTTCTCCCCCAAAAGGCTCCAATGAAGGGCAGTGGGAATAGATTGAGCGGATTGCGATTGATTTTGTTTTATGTTTATTGTGAAAGCTTGATGTTGTGGCGGGAGCCTCTGTAGAGTAAGGACCAGTATGTGGGGTGCTCCTGGGGGTAGCTATGAATAGTTCTATTGGGTGTGGTGGGATGGAGTAGGAAGGGTGATACTAGCCTGAGCTAGCCAGGTTCTTTGATTAGGGCATTGGATGCAAAATGTAAAATGCTCTCTCCTTTTCTTCTATCAGCGGTTCAGAGGAGACTCATTGCAACTCCTGCTGAAGCTCCTAATCTTCCTCCCTTCTCTTCTGCCCCTAATCCTTATCCTCATTGGCCTGAAGACATTGTACCCAGAGTTTGCCTTAACCCCCTGGTGCTATGTGTTTGGTAAACCTGGTACTGTGGCCTCATCTGGGACTGGCCAGACAACTGCTGCTGGCTCTCCCTGTTCCAAGGAGGATTTAAAGGGGAATTGTACTGCAGGCAATGCACCAGAGCAGCAGCTTCAGGAGCTTGGGGACTAAGGCTTCTCTGGCATTATCACACACACACAAAGCTGACCGCAATGACAGCCGCTGCTCCTTTGAACTGTTGGCAGCAGCCAAGCGGCAGCATGAAGTGAGAGATCACTCCTGAGCTCAAGATGAACTTCACCTTGGATGGTAATCAGAGTACCCACCCTTTCTGCCTCTTGGCATTTGGCTATTTGGAAACTGTCAATTTTTGCCTTTTGGAAGTGTTGATTATTGTCTTTCTGACTGTATTGATCATTTCTGGCAACATCATTGTGATTTTTGTGTTCCACTGTGCACCTTTGTTAAATCACCACACTACAAGTTATTTTATCCAAACGATGGCCTATGCTGACCTCTTGGTGGGGGTAAGCTGCCTGGTCCCCTCTCTGTCACTCCTTCACTACCCGCTTCCAGTAGAGGAGTCTTTGACTTGTCAGGCCTTTGGCTTTGTAGTATCAGTTCTGAAGAGTGTCTCCATGGCCTCTCTGGCCTGTATCAGCATCGATAGATACATCGCCATCACTAAACCTTTAACCTATAATACCCTGGTCACACCCTGGAGACTGCGCCTGTGTATTTTTCTGATTTGGCTATACTCCACCCTGGTTTTCCTGCCTTCCTTTTTCTACTGGGGCAAGCCTGGATATCATGGAGATGTGTTTCAGTGGTGTGCGGAGTCCTGGCACACCGATCCCTACTTCACCCTGTTCATCGTGATGATGTTATATGCCCCAGCCGCCCTTGTTGTGTGCTTCACCTATTTCAACATCTTCCGCATCTGCCAACAGCACACAAAGGAAATCAGCGAAAGGCAAGCCCGCTTCGGCAGCCAGAGTGGGGAGACTGGGGAGGTGCAGGCCTGTCCCGATAAGCGTTATGCCATGGTCCTGTTCCGAATCACTAGTGTGTTTTACATCCTCTGGTTGCCATACATCATCTATTTCTTATTGGAGAGTTCCACTGGCCACAGCAACCGCTTTGCGTCCTTCTTGACAACCTGGCTTGCTATTAGTAACAGTTTCTGCAACTGTGTCATTTATAGTCTCTCCAACAGTGTCTTCCAAAGGGGACTGAAACACCTCTCAGGGGCCATGTGTACTTCCTGTGCAAGTCAGACCATAGGCAAAGATCCTTACACAGTTAGGAGCAAAGGCAACCTTAACGGATGCCACATCTAAAGGGGTTCAGATATTGGGTCAGTCTGTGTCTGCATGTGACCCAATGTGTCTTTTTATCTCTTTGTATTCCCAGGTCACTAGGAAATCTGGGACAAATAATTTGAGTGCAAGCAATAGCAAACAAATGTTCCATCCAAAATATCTTCTAAGTTTGCAGAGATGATTTTCTGAAAAGTGCTTTTAAGTCAGAAGAATCAGGACCATGAAGATATATTGCTCTTGGTTCCAATTTTTGTAATGTCATGGAAATGACTACAGTTCTCACATTTAAAATGAATAAAGCCATATCTAACACCTCTCTCCAGCTGGCATGACAGAACCTGGGTGTGAAGAGCGTCAGCATTTTTAAAAGTCATAGTTTTCTTGACATTTTTCTGGGTTCTTTCCAGCTGTTTGGGCTTCATGTGCAGTTGATTTAACGGGAAATATTCAAATGCGCAGTGAATTAACAGGGTTATAAAATTGTGTGTATGCCAGAGTTAACTACACTGAAAGTTTCAACACTGTCATTTAGAAAGCCAAATGTTTTTATGTCTTATTCTCTTGAGAGAATTCTCTATAGTGAATAATGTGAACACTTAAACATTAATTAAAAATTTTTGTGATAAAGTGAAAGTGCAGCAAAACTATGTAGTTTATGAAAAACTGAGCTACTTTTTTGTGCCATGCTTCACAGAGATCTAAAGAAATGTGTACATAGGAAGTGCTTGTGTTACGGTATTTTTGCCTTTGTATGTGTGTATTTAGAATATTCGAATTGAACTAGGTTTCTCTTTTACAGAAAAATGTGTTTTAATAAGCTAAAAAATAATCATATGATTGGCTGCCATTTTATATAGTGATGAAAATATATATAAAAGTATGTCATTAGTCTTTTCTGTTCTTTTTATCCAGAGACTTTTGAAATATTAGAATATCAGGGAGAAAGGTGTTCTAAGGAACTAAGTCAGAAAATAAAACTGTACCTTTAACTAGTTAATTTTTTAAATAGCAGGGAGCTAGTTGAGATGTTCTTTTGTAATTTGAATCCAGTTAGTAAAGTAGCTACTGATTTTTAAAAATATTAGTTATTGTTTAGGGATTCAGACTGGCATGAGGAAGGGAGAAAAGCTGATAAATTAATCTTGTATTACTATTCTTTTTCTGGAAAAAATTTTGTGGAATATAGTTCTTTCCTCAATCTTTTTTTTTTTTTTAAAGCCACAGTACTAGAAAATCTATAGGACTTTGTTACTGTTAGTCTGTAGAGTTATTAACTGATAACACTGTGTGTTTGGGTGTAGTCGGTGATGTTTTTGTTCTTAAAAGTGATTTTCTTTAGGGCAAGAGATTTCTTTTTCTAAAGGAAGGAAGGATTTCTTAGCGGCTCCAGGCAGGAGACTATTTCCTCTGCTTTTCTACTGGTTTTAATGTTTTGGATGTCTTCAGGGGACTTATTTGATCTCTGCCTCTAGTTAGATGTTGTAATCTGAATTTGACAATGGTGTTCAGGGAGATAGAAGATGGAAGAAATCCAAAGGACGTGGGCAGTTCGATTTTTGAATCCCAGAAGGACATGGATATTTATAAAACAGGCAGTTATGCTTTGTTGTATATTACATTAGAAAACCTCCTCCCCCATTTTAAAATAAAGGGCAGCATTCTTAAGATTTTAGGCTTTAGATATTAATTTGATTTAAACCTCAGATGTCTTCTACTTAAATGTGTTTTTAAGTACACATTGTATAATTTTCAAGTATGCATTTCAACCTCAGGTTCTAAGTTCTTCCCCAAAACTTGTTTGCTCTTATATTTAGTATTAAAAGATTTGATTCTAAACTGATTCAAAATTTAGAATTCGTTGAAGTGCAAGTTAACATTAACAGTGACTGTTGAATTGCCTTCTCAAGTGGACAGCCTTTTCTGTTGGATCTTAAAAAATAAATGTGCACATTCCCCCTTTATTGAAATCGCACACACCTTAAAAAAAACAAAACAGTATTTACTTTTTTATCATGTGTGTTGAAGATTGTAACCTATTCAAATCTGTATGGTATGCTTGTGAGTTTTTAGCTTGGCAAACAGGAATCTTAAAGACTTCATTTTTATTGGAAACTGGTGTTAAATCAGTTGGTGGATTTTACTTTAGGAGAGGGCTTGAGCCCTTTTAATATTTTCCTGAAGTAGGAATGTAAAATAGAAAATATGTTTAATTTTCTAGAAATGGCTGTTAAGCTGGTCTTTTAATGACTGGAAAGATTCAACTTTTAATAAGTGCTTTTGAATAGATTTTTACATTTTTGTCCTAATACTAGGTTCAGATGATATAAGAATCTCTATGTCTCAGTCTAAAACTAAAATAGAAATTAAGTAGATGTAGTCATTTTAGAGGAAAAACATCCCCTGTCTTAATATCACTTTCTTTCCGTTTATCTTTTTTTTTTTTTTTGGTCTTGGAAATTAAAGTTTATTTATTTAGGAAAAAAGAGTTAAAGAATAAAGACTCCCAGGTAGATGGTACCTGGGAGGGTCAAAGAGAACTCTTTTTCCAGTTTATCTTGCTTCATTGGAGTGTATAAACCGTTTCTTCCAGGTACCAAATCTGTTCTCACAGATTATTTTTATTTTTGTTTCCGGTGTGGGTGCATGTTGGAAATAATCCTCTAACCTTCAATTATGGGGGAGATGTTTCTATATGATCCATTTGGAGAGTTTGTGTTTAAGTAACCTTTTCATGCTGGCATATTTAATGCAACATTTGTTGATATTTGGTTTAAATACCAGTCTGACTAGAATGAGAAAAAAAGTGTATTTTTAGTATCGGTTACCTTGGGCTTTTGCAAGGCAATGAGTTTAACTTTATATGGCATTCGACTGATACCAGAGGAAGAAGAATCTTTGAGCAATTTTGTTGAAATTATTTAATAGTGAATTTTAAGAGTATACTACATATACATAAGAGTATACTAATCATATTTGTAAATTATTTGTGTGTTTTTATACAGTGATTTCAATGAAGGTGTTTGTTTTTTTTTCCTCAGAGTGGAAAAGCAATTATAAAAGGTCAAGTGCTCCTTCCTCCACTTTAATGAAAGAACAACCCCCACCAGAATGGGTGTTTTAATTTTGATGAGCCTGTTGTTTCTTAACCTAAATTCCATTTTGGAAAGGGTTTTCTTTAAGCTTTATTGCTGGATAATTCTTTCTTGAGTCTTTTATAATGGCTTTTCCTTCTTACTTGAATGATGATTTCAATATTTTAAGGATTGGGAAAACTTGAATTTTTGTACCGTAAATGCGTTGCCCACCTTTTTTAAACTTGAAAGTGAAGCAACAGGGTTACAGACTCCCAGATGGCGGATTGGTTTCTGGGAGAGGTTCCTCGACTTTTCAGGTTTGAATGAAAAATCCGCACAGCTTTTTAGGAAATGTTTTAATTTCACTGTGTTTTGTATTATTAAAATTTTGTGAAATAAATTATTGGCAAACCAGAATTCATTGTTGTGTGAGCAGATTTGGGGACACTTAAGGAACAGAGGTCATGATCACTGTGACTCTTTAAAGTCGTCATAAATCATTCAGTGTATTGACTTTTGCATAGTTCTCTCAAGAAAAACCAAATGTTTTCTATTAAATGTACGCGTTACTAATATATGTACAATATATTAACCTGGGAATACTCAAGACATGTCTCGAGGCTCTAAATTAGTTGCTTGACCTTTTCTCACAGTTTGGGTAAGAAGGTGTCAGGAAATGATTAAAATGATCTTTAAACTGAGAATCAAAAATTTAGGTTTCTGTTACTAATTAACTAGTAAGGGCAAGTAACTTCCTAAATGCTTAATTCCTTCTATAAAAGGAAATGATAAGCCCTTTTTTCTTCTTAGGGGATTGAATTAGATAATAGATGTAAAAGTTCTTTTTTGTTAACTGTCAACATTCTGTACTCCTACCCACCTTGTAGAATGAAGATGCTGGCTCAGCTAGTTGTATCTGCCATGGTTTTACCTCTCAGGAAGCCACACATAATGATGTGACCTTTCCCCACATTCAGATCTTTGCAACTCAGTGCCGGGTACCTATTTCATGCTACTGAGGAGTCCCAAATTTGAGAAAAGAGGCATAGCAAATCCTCACCTTTCTAAAATGACAGTAAAACAAGCTGTTCGACATAACTGTTTTGTTTACATCCCACACTTGGCAAACTCTCTGAAGGCAGGGTCAGGATCTCTTCATATCTTTATCCCAGGAATCTAACACTGACTCAGAGCAGTTTTATGGAATGAACGGATGAATGAATGAATGGTCCTTTCTAAGGAAAGAGGAGCTATAGACTTGCTTGGTGAAAGAAATTATTCTACCTCTCTGTTTCTGCTTTGTCTCCCTTTTGTTTAGTCTTTAGCAGTTTTCTAACTCCATCTTCTTTTAAGATGCTATTTATTATGTATTTGAGGGTGTGGGAAATTGCATTTATGTAATAGCAGAGAGGGCTTGAGAGAAGGATCATGACAGTCCTTTCTTGTAGAACTTTGTAGTTTTTAGGTGTTTCATGTAGAAAAATTCTGTGACTGTCTTTCCAGAAACCTCACAGAGTAATTTTATCTGGAGGAATTTGCCAAGGCCTAGTGGTGGGATGGTTGGCATTGTGAATTTTTTTCTAGGGGTGAGTGCTCATGATGCCAGTGTGTAACATCATAGTATCAGTTCATTAGTTTAAAATAAGAAATAGATTATAGTAATAGGGAGTAGCCTTTCCTTATTGGTAGATCTTCATGGGAAGCAAGCCTCATTCAGAACGTTCTTTGGTGAAGGTGGGTGTAATCTCGGGATGGCTATGGCTCTGTAACATAAGCCTTTGGTGTTACTAGATTAAGACCAGTGCTCCATTCCGCAGTCAGAAAACCTGGCCATTGTGATCGTAATAAAAGTGAAATCATCCTTGCTTTAGCACTCGCCAACTTGCCTTCTTATTGGCATATTATCTCTATAGTTGATTTTTGTTATTTGTCTTTTAGTAAAAATCCTTGTCTTAGTAGTTTTCCAAGTTTGATACTTTTTCTTTGAGGTGTGACTTTATAACACGGATAATACTTTTGACTATAAAATATATTGCCTTATGATTTAATAGTCAAAGGATGGCCTTAAATGACTTAAAGTTTTCATGTGAAGTCCATATACATGTCCAGTTGGAGAAACAGTGGACTTGAAAATACCTGTAAAAATTAACAGTACCAGTCATATAGTTGGCATTGACGTTAAATAGATTGAATCTCAAATCAGGTCTAACAAAGGAGAAAGACATTTGAGAGCCATCATTTGATCCAATTCTTATACAAACAGGAAACCAGTCCAGTGGCCATACCTCTGTTTGTGATAATATCCAGACTTCCTGCTAATTCATTCTGCTTTCCTACTATGCCATGTTACTTTTGCAGAAGAGCTGGAGTTTGACTCACTCACCCAGACTCTGAATTAAAAAGATTTAAATAGACTGAAGCGAAGTATTTAGGCTTATTAAGTTTTAGGAGAATGTTGTCTTATTAATCCTTCCAGCACTGTAGTGACTGTTGTTAATGCCATTGTACAGATGAGGAGACTAAAGTGAGACTTGTCAGAGTCACAGTTCATAAGTAGGAAATCTAGGGTTCAAACCCAGGCCTTATGACTCAAAAGCATACATTTTTCATTCACAGAAGTCTGTCAGATAGAGATTTTTATTATCGCCTCTTAACAGGTTAGGAAACTAAAGCTTAGAAAGATTAAGAAACTTTTGCCACTATACATAAGCTAACTCCTAGACTTGAAATACATAGAGACTCCTACTAAATATAGCAGAATGATTATAGAATTTCTGTCACTCAACTGAAAAGCCAAGCAAAGGGATAATACAGATAAACAAAGAGTATAGGAGCAGAGATGATGGCAGATGAATGAATCCAACAAAACTTTGGAATATAGAAACCCAATGGACAAGTGATAATTGACGCAGCAGAATCCACACAGCTGAATCCTAATCTCAAATTGGGGGAGGAACAAAAAGCATTCGGATTTGCCTGTAGAGCCAAGTAAATGCTTGAGAATTGGATTCTGAGCTACTTCCATAGGTAGAGTGTAATATGAAGCTGAAAGCTGAAGAATTGTTAGAAAGCATAAAGAAACAGCCACCAACACCCACCCCACCACACTTCTACCCCACCCCATCTAAGCTAGCCCGGGCAAGCAGCTGGTTTTTCACCATCTCAACAGAAGATGAGAGCTTTACCCTTTGGAGAGGCTGAACCACAAAATACTGGTATGACTGAGGATGGGAAAACTTGAGTGTCAAAAGAAAGCCTGCATATTAAATAATGGGTCTCATCCCACAGTATTCCCAGAATGTCCTCAGTTAGCCATAACTTTCTAAGACTCAGTGCAGTCTAGTCTAGGGACTGACGATGAACACATTTCCTACTCAGTCACTTTAAGTTGATGTCCATCTGTCAACAAATCCTACCGCCACATACAGAGCTTCCAGTTGGGTTTTTACTCTCTCAGTATGAGCAGTCAGCCAGGGATCTTTCGAGAAAAATCTCACAGAAAATGCAGAACCTGCAAGAAAAGAATTCAAAGGAAACTAAAACAATGCAAGTCTAGGAAGAAATGTTTTGTTTTTAATCCAATTGTAACTAAGAATAATAAAACACTCTTTACATACAATTTATAATCAGAAAGGTTAGAAGATAAAATTACAGTAGGAAAGATATAAACAAACAAAAAAGATAAAAAGCAAGACAATTAGGGCTCAATCAAGGGAGCCCACTATTTGACTAACATGATTTTCAGAAACGGGAAAAAGAAAGGAAGAGATTCTCAAAGAATTATCAGAGGAAAAACTTACAGAACTGAAGTATGCATTTCTCTAATGAAAAGGACCATTTTAGTATAGTAAAAAGACTTTATGATGACGAATCATTTAAAATTGAAGACCACTGGGGATAAAGAAAACTCCTAAAACATCTTGATCTGGAGCAGGGAAGGCAAAGTGTGAGCCTAAGTACAGGGGCATGAGGTGCATGAAGTTGGTGGGACTTTCTGAGAAGTGATTTTTGACCCCTAGACTTTTACAAGCACGATCAAGCTTTATTTAAGTGTGAGTGTACAGTATACTCAATTTGATAGATACCGGGTTTCAGGCTATTTCTCGTCTTACATCCTTTCTCTAGAAGTTACTGAAGTTTGAAACCAAGAAAAGGGTAAATGTAGACCCCAGGAAAGAGGAGCCCCAATAAGAGAAAAGTACAGAGAATCCCATGGTGACGGGGGAACCAAGCTGTGCACCAGTCTCAGAAAGCAGCTAATCCAAATTGGAGCTGAAGGCAGAAGGATGCTAGGAAGCAGATCTTTAGGAACTGAGAGAAGTTTCCAGTTCTGTCAGATTGTAGAAGAGTGGTGATAGCCACTGAGGTTCCTGAGGCAAAGAAGAAAGGGCAATGACTAACTTATGAAAAAGTAGAAAGTTAAAGAAGGAAATATCATGGTATTCTTTATGATTCAGCTATGAATAGTATCGATTTAAGTAAAAATTGTAGCAAAACTATGTTGAGAGACAGGATGAAAAAAAGGAGGTATGTGTGCAGGATGGTGGGTGGAGGTTAAAACAGACCTGTGGTAGCTTCCCATACCAGGAAGTCTGGAAAACCCAGAAAATATCAAGGTAAGCATTTTGTTCAGGAATATGGAGAAAAAACAAACAGCTCTTAAGGAATGGTGGAAACGACTGCCTCCGAGGGGCAGAGTGGGACGAGTGCGGGGTCTCCTGTCTTTCATTTTAAGTTTGTGTGGTTAGGCCTTTACAGTTACGTGGGCATATGATTTTTTAATGAAAGCATAGACCACATTTGGAAAGTTTAGATGAGATATGGCATGTTCAGGGTGGTATGGCTGTAGACAGAAAGGACAGAGTTTAGGAGAAGAGGGAAACCTTAAGCATAGGTTAGAGCACACCACTGAAGACCTGATGGTCCTGAGGGCCTGATGTGACTGGTGGGCGCTTTGCAGAGCAGTCGCCTATTCCCTCATTGCGTCCTCCTGGGAAGAGAGGCAAAGGCAGTATTGTCCCATTTTCATAATTGTGTAAACAAGTTCCGGGGTGATTTCCAAAAAGGAAGAGCTTTCTCATTCGTAATCTGCCACATCAACCCTTATTATCAGTTTGGATCTTTCTAGAGTTTTAAAGTTTGTTTTTCACAAAGTGACATTGGAAAGCATCTTCTTTATGTTATGGGAAAGAATACATGGAAACAAACGTGTGTGTCTCTGACGAGTATACCACTATGTCTCATACTGGTATGTAAGCTCCCGTAACACAAGACTGTGAGATCATGAGAGGAATATAAAGTGCTGTGTTGCGCGCACAGAGTGAGGACGCGCCTGTGAGGTGGATTCCTTACAAAGCAGTATATGCGGAGGTGAGGCTCTGGGATTTCTCCTTGAATGAGAATGACGTCAAGTATCCAACTGGAGAGGGTTAAAGGAACCCAAAGGATCATTACAGAAAAGACCCTAATAAAGTGACCTGCAAATACCACATGATATGTGGCGAGAGAAAGCCCTTTGCAAAGTTAAAGACGCATCTTTATGTTACTATCAATTGTAGTCTTAACAATTGATTTATTAACAAGAGATTTATTGATCTGTTACAAAAAGATTATATTGACTTTGGACAAAATCAGAATCTTTTCACAGTAAAACTTTAAGTTCTGTGGCTGTCAGTTTTCAATAAATACTTCTTGAATTAGTAAGGCTATCTTCAGGAGAAAGCAAAAGTTACAGCATGTAGACAGCATGATTTATTGCTGAAATTTCTTCTAGAAAGACTCGGGAAATCCCCACTGCCAAAGCCATTTCTTTATAGGTAGACCAAAAAAAAAATTTTAAGGTCACTTGTGGGTCTCTGTTTTCATTGGTCCCAGGGGAACAGACTCTGTCTCAAGGCTTTTTCATTTTTAAAAAGTGACCTGATATTTGTGGGAATTGAAACCATTCCCACTTAAGATTTTTTTCACACCATGCATCATTAACGTTATGACGTGGTGTGTTGTGACCTAGAGATCACTGCACCTAAAGACCCTGGTTCTGGCAGTTTATTAGGTGATCTGAATCCATCTAAAAATGAGGAGGAAGGCCTCCCTGGTGGCGCAGTGGGTTAAGCAGCGCACTCTAAAGCAAACCGGAGCCACTGTAGCACGAGTTCGATCCCTGCCGCAGGTCAGGGAGGGGACCCACATGGTGCAGCAGACCTCTCCTGCCTTGCCCACTGCTCCCCTCAGCAGAGTGTTTCAGTCCATCTGCCTGTTCAGCTCTCCACTCTGTCTCTGGTGGATCCTCTCACCCTCCCGGACTTCTGGCCTGTACCCCAGTTCTTGTATGCATAAATAAATAAAACTTAAAAAAAATAATAAAAATGAGGAGGACACTCATCTTTAAGTGAGGATTATAGACGTCGGTTCAAGATCAGATGCTTTGTTGCACTAACAGTATTGTAATTGTTGCTTCTGAGATGAAGGGGAAGGTAATACAACAAAAACATGGCTTTTGGACTTTCTGGCCCTTGGTGGATATTGCCATATATCAAGTATGTAGAATTGTGCATAGTGGCAGAGGACAAGCTCCAAACAGAATCGCCATTAGAAAGTGCTGTTGATCATGGGTAACCCCCTGAGAGATGTAAGGGGAAGCAAAACTGTATGAAATGTGAGGTTCTAGAATGACATATTTATGGTATTTGTGTCACTAGTGATAGTGGAGGGTTAAATCTTTGCTTAAATAAAATTGAAAATCACTGCTTTTCCAGAACCTTTTAAACTATCTTTTAAAACTTTCAAAATTTGAACCTTAATTAAATTCATTCCAGGAGGGTTTTTACTGCCTATGTATTAAGTGTATTATTCCATAGGTATATAGACTCTTGTTTGGTTATACGATGTGCTGATGAGTTTGAAGCTTTCATAGTAAAAGATATATATAGTTATGGCTTTTATATATTAATGAAATAAGATAACTTTGTTAAGATTGGTTCTCAAGTAAAAGAAAGTCTCAAAACATGATTTTTCTAATTAGGGCTCAAGGAGACATCATTTATGTCTCAAAGCTATGCAGAATTATATAATTAAATGCTGTGGCAGCATATACACCAAAACTGGAAGGAAACAGAGAAGCTAAGCATGGCCCCTTTACAAGGATGACAGGCAAATTCATTGAGTTCCATGGTTTAAAAAAAAACAAAGAAACCCTGAGACCAGACCACAGCCTGCCATGTGTGACTGTGTTTATGAAGCCGGTTCTCCTGTGGAGTCCTCAGTGCAGTTCTGCACTTCACTTCGTTCAAATGCTTCATTGTTAGAAGGAATGGAAGCTGTTACTGTGAAGTTATATTTTAATATCACTAGTCATTTTATAGCTGTTTTATATTTTTGCTATTCAATAGGCCCACTTAAATCTTTGACTAAGACTTATTTTCAGAAGACACTAGCTTTTTTAAGTGAACTGAGTATTCGCTAAGCATTGGAAAACATTCATAAACATCATCATTGAAGTCATAATTTGATTGGTTTGGTTACAAAAAGTGTAACTTGAGGAATGTGAATTATGTGTGTGTTTGGTGAATTATGAGTGGGTGATTTTGAGATTTTATTCTTAGTATATCATTCTTTATAAAATCTTCAGGTAAATAATATGTATTGACCTGTATTAAGGTGTACTTTGAAGATATTTGACATGCAATTTTTGTCGATAATATAAATACTTTTGAAATATGTGCTGCCAAGTCTTCATAGTTACTCAGAACATTTGTTTGTAATATGGCTTTATATACAATCATTTTGTGTCTTTAAATTTAGCTGACGAATAATTGCCTTCCTCACCACCTTTTTACTCAAAGTGACACTTTTTATGTCCACTTTTGTCAGGTACAGTTCTTGATTATTTCCTGCTTCTTGGGCCTCTTGGTGATGGATCTATGAAGGAAAAACAACAATAGCAACACAGGAAAAGGTTGACAGTGCACTTAGCATTTACTCCTTATCTATACATGATTTGGAACATTTTTGCCAAACGTTGAATAATTTTCCTGTGGGAAACTTAAGCCCTAAAAGGAAATGAACATAGCTAAAAGACTGCATGTCACATGGGAGTTAGAGTTATTTTTAGAATGGTACTATAATGCCATATTTGGATTGAAACAGTGTGATAGCAGTACATTAGTTTATTAAAAAGCTATCCCTTCTAAAGAAGTCATCTGCTTTCCTATTACACTGTAGGTTGTGGATTCAATATAAGTACACAACTGCTCCATGAACATAGTGTTAACAGTATGCATTATACTGAGAGGCACTTACTTGGCAAACTTTGCTGGAACCCCATTTCTGAGTCTGCTTTCTATATGAAAAGAGTGTGGCAGTTCATCAATTGTAGTAGAGTTATCGTTCTGCTGTATTTATGTTACTTTTTTTATTGGGTGGGAAGAGCAGAGTAAAGGGTTAATGGCATTTGAGGTTGGTATAGTTACTTGATTGTCCTGAAATAGAAAAGCTCCTTTAAATTAGACAATTATAATAGAGGAGCTCAAATGGATTTGTGCCTCTGAAAAATGATTTGGAAAGAATAGAAGAAAATTGGGAAAGCTCTAGTGTGTTTGGGTTAACATGATTCATAGGTTGAAAAAAAAACATTTATTGTACCATTTTGTGTGTGTGTGTGTCAGGGTTTTTTTTGCTACCATATTTATCTTTCTTACGATTTTATTTGGTTAAGTTACGATGTTGATGATACATAGCTGAGTTCTGAATTGCATGCTATCTAAAGTCACAGATCTCCCTACCCAGCACTAAGCCCCAAACACAGGAAATTTTGCCTAATACAAGTTTTGTCCTATGGCCTCTCGTCCACGCATGGAAATATGACAGCTTCAAAATGTCAAGTCTGCTGGGGAAGAGCTACCCCTGGTGTAGAAGACTTGACTCTCTGCTTTCCATGCGGTGATCGCACTCCGCACACACCCGGGGGCCACATCAGAGTGGGTGCACGTTCTGAGAACTGTGTCCATAGGTGAATATCTCAGAGTGAACAGACCTAGCTAGTAGAGCCTGTGATATACAGGTAGTTTTGAGGCTCAGCCTCTTGGGATCACCCTCATATTTGCAGTCTGTTTTTGACCAGGACGTCATTAACCAATGTGTGACTGTCAACTCTGTGAGACAGGACTGTGGCATGAGTATTTTGGAAAGGGATGTGAAGGCTCAGGCCAGTTAGGTGACTTGTCTGAGGTCACACAATTAGTAAGTGGAGGAGGCAAAATCTGGAGTCGGAATGACTGTCCCTTATATTATGTGACCTCAGCAGAGCCCCATATTCATCTTTTGCATTCTTTGTCAGAAGTCCAACTCCATTCTTTTCCATGGTGTGGCCAGATGCATGTTCGTGGGAATCGAGTTCCGGTCTTCTCTGTTGGATGTATCCACGTATGTGCGAGATCTTTGCAATGGAAACTTTAAAACATCAGTTGCCGAGTGCCTGTACAATATTTCATTTACTTAAATATGTTAAAGATGAATGTCTTTGTATTGTGTACAACTTTTGAAGTTTTTTTTATTGTGTTAATGACAGTTTTATAGGAATTTGGATTTTTGTCTTCAAGAGCAATACCAGGATAAATATATGAAGCAGTGAGTACCCACAAATCAGATTTACTCCTGAAGTCCCAACTGTCATGCTGGTGTGGAAGAGCAGCACTGCAGGTTGGAAGGAAACTGACCTGAAGAGTAGTGGTGTGAGTCAGTGGGCTCAGCTGGACGTGTTTTTGCATGGAGACGTGTGTATTTTGTTGTCGAAATGTGAATTTAAGATAAAGATGTTTTTGCACTGTCAGTATTATCAGCCCATCAATCTGGTATTTCTAGAACTCGTCAATTAAACTCTGAAATGGATTTGAGAGGATTTAACTTTTTTATACAACTACACTGTACCTCATGTTGTTAAGGTATTGATAGAGGTAGCTTGTTAGAATATTTATAATTCTATATAATAGGAAAATGTAAAAAGAAATTTGGAAAACAGGTAGTCAGAAAGATAATACACAAATGCACAGGCCATGCGATCTTGTATTGTTTAAGATTGGTTGTGAATTTGATTCTGAGCTGCCTGGAGGACAAAATAAAAATGGGCATTTAATCAATGTCCAAGGTGGGGAAATGCCTTCATATTTCTGTTAAGAGCACTGAGTGGTACGGTAGAAAGTTTTCTACAGCAGGGTCTTAAAATGTGCCAATAACACAGTTTTTCAAGGTGGTTCTTTGAGAGGCCAGGATACTTTAATGTAAAAATAAATCTATTTATTGGTCAGCCCTAAACCAAGAATGAAACCCAAAATATTTGAAAGGTTACTGATTTTTTATTTATGAGAAATGGTTAATATACATGTTAGAGATACTCCTAGTGTTTAGGGAATCTGTGTAACTCTCAGAAATAGCATACATTGATCTTTTTTACTTTGTTTCATGTTGTATATTTAAGAGTGTTGTATATTTCTGCATCTATATGTTACTAGGGCCATAGTTATTTCTGCTTTTTTATAAATATTGCACAGCTTTCATTCAGTTTGTCATGTGCATAAAAAGAAAAAACATTTTCAGAGTCTATGTCATATCGATTTTAATTAGGGGTTTGGAAGACAAACGTTTTAAATATATTATGAATTCCAAATCACATCACTGGGCCTCCCTGTTGGCACAGTGGGTTGAGTGCCACACTGAAACACCAGCGTCACAGCAGCGTGAGTTCGGTCCCTGTCCAGGGAGGGGGCCCACATGGCACAGCAGACCTTTCCTGCCTCTCCTGCTGTTCCCCTCAGCAGTGTATTTTAGCTGATCTGCCAGTTCTGTTCCTCACTCTGTCTCTGATGAGTCCTTTCACCTCCTGCGACTCTGGCCTGTGCCCCAGCTCTTGTATATATAAATAAATAAATCTTTAAAAAAATAAATCACATCACTGATAGCATACTTCACTTTGATAGCATGTTTTTTTGAGTTAAGAATGTAGGCAAAGGGCCTCCCTGGTGGCACAAGGGGTTATATTGTAGCACTATGAAGATATTGGCAGCCACTGCAGTGTGAATTCCATCCCTGGCCAGTGAGCTGACACCACGTGGTGCAGCAGACCTCTCCTGCCTCTCCTTGCCTCCGTTGTGTGTTTCAGTCATTCTGCCTGTTCTATGCCCCACTCTGTCCATGGTGAATCCTCTCACAACAACCCCCTATACCGCTGGCCTACATAATAAATAAATCTTATAAAAAAGAATGTAGGCAAAAACTTATTTCCCTAAATTTATACAGCATTGTAAACTAGCGTTGCCTCAATAATTAAAAAAAAAAAAAAAAAGACGAATGTCTGCTAGAAAACCAAACCTATTAGGTGGGTTCTAATCCAAACTCCACACTATCAACTCATGTGATGTAACTTCTTTCCTCATGTATCAGATGGGGGCAATAATATAAACCATTTCACAGGGTTAAGCTAAATCTGTCTGTATGATCTATTTGTGTATAAGCTGCTTTGAGCAGTGACCACAGATCCATCTTATCTCTTGTTATTGATGCTTAATAATTAGTCTTAGGTCTGTAAAAGTAAATTTGTCAACAGAAATTAAGTGACTTTGAACCTTTAGATGTATGCCATATGTCTTCGAGAATTGATTTATTCAACAAATACTTAATTGCCAGCACACTTCTAAAGGACTGGCGAGGCATGTGAGCTGTCATGAAACTCACATTCCAGTAGATTTCTTAAGATTCTAAAAACTCTTGAAAAATAGATGCAGAATTTTGCATAGTGGCAGGGAATTTATGTAACCATAGGTGGTTTATAAATCTCAGGATAAGAACATCTTGCATACCTTGTTTTATTTTTATCAAAGTTCCGATAAATATGTATCCCTTAAAATAGGTATAGTGTTTGGATTTAAAAGAGAAAGTTATTATTTAAAAGAAAATAATTGTTACTGTTTTTCTTAATTACCTTTTTTACTTTATCAAACTAGAAATGCTATTAGATTTAATATGACCAACGGAAATAAAATTTCCAGATTTTGTAGCACCTTCTTGGTCCTACCCAAACACAAGAACATTTATTTATTTTTAAAGAGATTTAAAATTCTTCTGTGTCATCTTTTCACTTAAGCAATTCTACTTCCAAAGCATAAGTTATGGCAATGAGTTAAATGGAATTAAAAGAGACTGATTTTATCTCAGGGATGTTTTCTGTCCATTTTCACTTTCAAGCATCGCATTCCTTCAGTTTAATTTTCTTCCTTTTGGGTTTTTATCCTAAGGACTTAAAAAACTAAGTTAAAAAAAATCACTTCTGACAAGTTGTAGATAACTTTTAGAGCAAAATGTAACAAAAACTTTTGTTTTTGTAAAGCATGTTGTAGAGATAGGATATGTTATGAGTCTGAATGAGGTTTTGGTTTTCTGAAGCTATACACCATACATTTATTAAAGCATATATAACTTTCCAGACCAGTCTCAGGATCTAGTTTTTTCTTTAGACAACAAACTTCTTTGGAAATAATAATCTTCCCTGTGCTGTTATTTCTCATGGCAGCCTTCCACTGCATTTTCTTTGTTTGGGTACTTTCTTTTTCTTCCTGCCATTCTTAGCTTTCTATTTTTCAACTTGAGTTTACAAAGGGTGTGTATTCAAAGGGTTTCCGCCAGTTCTCAGTACCTTGCTAATCCTGAGAAGTTACCCAGTGGGCCAATTCTCACAGCAAGATGTAAAAATAGTCCAGAAAAATTACCAATGTGACTTAAACTAATAGACAACTCTAAAAATCAAGAGGGTGGGGGTGGGGGAACTGCACAAATGTTACCATTTCCTTAGATTTTTCTCTGTGCAGATTATTTTAGAAGAAGCTTAAAACTTAAGAAAGTAACAGAACCCAGAGCCTTATGATTGCTCTGTCATATACGCTGCAGAACTTGGAATCGTGACCAAGAAAAAAGTCACTCAGAAAGCAGACACATGAGCAGAGCTTGCACTTGATTACTGTTAAGCCTACAGTGTTCATCTCACCAGTTTTATTCCAAAAATTCAGACCAGTATTTTTATTGAGTGCCTGATAAATACAGTTGTTAGTAATCTTTGAACTTGGGTGGTTTAACCTTTCTAAGCTTAAATTTCCATTATGCCTAGGAAGAAGGTTTTGCCTTTTTTCTTTTAATAAACTGTATTGTTAAGAACAGCTTTAAATTTATAGAAATAATGTGAAACTGGTACAGGTGGTCCACATATCCTGTACTGTCTTCAGTGAATGTCTTACCTTAACATGGTAATTTGTTACATTCAGTGAACCAGTATTGACATGCTATTAACAGGAGTCCACACTTCGAGATTTCCTTAGTTTCTCCCTGATGGTCTTTTCCTGTAATCCAAAGAGGACACTACATTACATTAGTCCTCTTGTTTCTTTCGGTCCCTCTTGACTATAGTTTCTTAGACTTTCCTTGTTTTTGGTGACTTTTGACAGTTATATGGAATATTGGTCATGCATTTTGTAGAATATTTTTTAACTGAAATGTGTCTGACATTTTCCTCATGAGTTTGGGTGAAGAAGCAGCATAGCTTAAATGCCCATCTTCATCAGTTCACATCAAAGTGTATGTACTGTCACTGTGATCACTGTGGGTGTTGACCTTGATCGTTTGACTAAGGTGGCGTTTGTCAAGGTTCTTTACTGTTAAGTTACTCTCCCCAACCCTTCCATATTGTACTCTTCCAAAGGTCTGTGCACAGCCTACAAAGGAAAGGGCTTCCTTCATAAGGGCAGGGTGTTTGCTTAAGTTATTTGAAGTTCTTCTGCTTGGCAGATTTGGCCCTTTTCCCGTGTTTATTTATTCAGTCATTTATTTATGTAAGTATAAACTCTTGGATATTTATTTTATGCTTGAGATTACAATCTAACACTACATTTATTTTTTTTCCTCAAAATGTTCCAGCTTTGGCCTTGGGTTCTCTCATTTGGCCCCCATGTGCCTTTGACATGCTCCATCATTGTGGGTTTGTGCTCTCTGTAGTAGGGAGGCAGGGAGGAGCACTTCTCTACTCCTTGGCACTACTGGATGTTCCCGGCTCATCTTGTCTATTTCTGGAATCAACCACTTCTCCAGGGAGCCTTGATTCCTTTCATCGGTAAATGAAAGGTACACTAGTGTTAGAAACCGAGGTCCTGGTGCTGCGCATGCTCCTGGGTGTTGTTTCTGGGCCATTTGAGTTATCAGAGCAAGGGAATAGACACTGGTTTCAGCAGACTGCATAGAGGTGGAGTGAAGTAAGTCAATAAACTTTGTATGCAATTCTTAGTGATACATGCACTAGAAGAAAGACAAGAACAATAGATAAATGAGTGTTCCAGAACACCAGGGTAGTTGCTGTGAGGGCCCTGCCAACATGGTATGAGCTCACTCTCTGAAGGGCAAATTAGCATCCTAACTCAGGATCCAAAACGAGGCGTTAACGTTGGATCTGAGGGGAGGGAGTGATGTGGAAACCGTCTCTTCTCTCCCAAGCTCTCTTGGCTCTAGCGTGCAGGCTGGTTCATAGCCGCGGGCAGAGCAAGCTGAGTACTCCGGGGCTGGGGATGTGGCGTGGTCAGTGCCGTGCAGTCCTGGGCACGTTACTGTGGTTGGAATGGACAGAGTAATTCTCCAAGGACACGGAAACAGGCGCACATTTTGCAGTTAATCAAAATTCATTTTCAAAACAGTATAAATTTGTTATGTAAAAACAAGTATGTAAAAACAAGTTTGCCCAGATGCCAAACAAACATTAGCCACTGTTACTTCAGAGCTGTGAAATTATCTCTTTTTTTTTCTTATTTATTCCCATTATTATAAGTAAGCAGAACAGTATTACTTAATAAGGAGACAAAATGTTTTTATTATACAAATAAACAGAAAGCTACGTGTTTTCCTTTTAAAATGCAGTAGGATCTATTACTGATTTTGGTTTCTGTTTGGGGAACAGTGGCAGTGCCATCTGTCAGGGGTGTGGGAAAGGGGAAAATAAAAAGGTTTGGATTTTAGTGTGATGCTAATTCTTAGTATTTGTTTAGTGAATAAATTTTGAAAGTGCTGATATTTTACAGTATGGTTTTGAATAAAATTATTTCCAGCAATGTGTGTGTCTATGTAAATATATATATATAAAGTATATATATATTCCAGTATGAAACCGACCATAATTTATCTTTTTCCTGAGGTTTATAGTTTTTGATGACTACAATTAAAGTTACTGTGAACATTTTTTGTGTGTGTCTTTTTCTGTTGAAACACATGTTCATTTCTCCTGTGTAATGCTTAGATGTAGAGTTGCTGGGTCTTGGTACTGTGTGGATTTAACTTTGTAAGAAATCGCTGCGCCGTTTACCAGAGTGGTGGCGGCACCCTGTGCATGTCTAGTAGCAGTGGTTAGAATTCCAGGTATTTCATATCCTCACCAGTATTTGGTGGTGTCTTTTTTTAAAGCCAGCAGTGAGTGCATCTGTAATTTCTGAGCTCTTTATGCTGCTGAATTGCTGCTTGAAATGTAGGGTCTCTACCACTGTAACTACAGGGCTTCCTCGAAACCTTCACTGTTTTTTGGATCTAGAAATCTACAGACTTTTGGCTTTTATAAAATGCACCAAACATTGTTAATATTCACTATTGCATGGAAAAAAGCATGTGTTAAAAGAAATACATATTTCTGCAGCTTATTTGTGACTTCTACAGGTAAAATATGTGAATTAACCAACAATAGCACATCAGTATATTTAAAATCATTACAGAAATTGTTTTGGTCATATCGGACATCACAGATTGCTATGTGTTGTATATTTAGTGCTGGGCTTGACAAGCTGTGCCCCGCAGGGGCAAATCCAGCATTCTTCTTGCTTTTGTAAATAAAGTTTTATTATAATAGATAAATGTTGTTTGTTTATATGTTGTTATGGTACTTTCACGCTACAAAGGGAGACATGAGGAATTGTGACATTGAATGACCCACAAAGACAAAAATACTTGCAGTCTGGCTCTAAGTAGAAAAAATTTGTAAGATGCTAATTCCTCACAGTCATCTGGCATTTTAATTTTCTTCAGGCGATTATAGCTATTTTTCCTGGGGTAAACGAAGGAACCAAAACCCAAAAACAATTGCCCGCTCCCCATCTTGCCATCCTTAGCATGTTTCAGAGCTTTATTGTTTCGTGAAATTCCTGGAGTAAATGTAAAAACTTAGAATCCTCTCTAGAAATGGAGTTATATTCAAGAATAGAATTAACAGTTGTTTTTTTTTCCAGACTAATTCCTTACAGCTATACTCCAAATATAAGTCTGCTTGTATTCTGCTTATACATGTCTGCTTATTATTTCTGCAAAGTGTTATCACTAAAGTTTACCTTTGTTGTTTTCGTGTTTTAAACTCCCCTTCTTTCCCCCCACGCCAAGTTTCAAATCCTTTTAAAAATTGCATAATGCTGCTTTTGCATCCTCTTCAATTTTTCAAATTATAATTCTGATTTTTCAGATCCTCATTTAATTGATTTACTGCCTTTTGAGTGTCTGAGGTAGTAGCCCTGTTTTCCTTGCACAAGAAATGGTTCTCCTAGATAAACATTTTGACTGGCTTTATTGTATATTTTTATATGTACAATTTTTTTTAATTTTGGGATTACATTTTTTGCTTTTCTATATGTGCATATTCCACTCACCCTTCACCAAACCACCTGTGCCAGTACCCCCTCTACTCCCCTCCTCTGCCCCTCTTTGTTCCCTCTGATAACCATTAAATTCTTTCAGAGTTTAAGATTTATTCTTACTGTATTTGGCAGTGTATACTTTTTGGTTATTTATATTCCATAGATGAATGAAACCATCCACTATCTTTCTAATTTATTTCACTTAACATAATCATCTCTAGGTCCATATATCTTGTTCCTAAAGCCACTAGTTGGTTTTTTCACAGTTCTGTAATACTCTGTTTATGATGGCTTTCATTGACAGTGCCAGGGTAACTGCCTTTTCACTTGCTTATTTGCCACTTTATTTTCTTGTATCAAGTGTCTGCTCAAATTTTTGTCCATTTTTATAAGATTGTATTTTCTTATGTTCCGGATTTAGTACTTTTTCAGATATAAATACTGTTTACATGCTTCTTAATGCTATATTTCAGAAGCAGAAAAAAAATTAAACCTTAATGTAGCACAGTCTGTTTTGTCTCCTGCTGATGCTCGGGGTGAGGTGTTCCTGATGCTGCCGATTCAGCATAAGGAAGTTGGGGCTGTTTATTGTATGCTGTTATTGTTGAGCTACTTATGAAACAATGATGGGTTTTTTAAATTATAGGTTTATTCGTGATAAAGATTTTTTAGTTTCCTAGCAAATAATATATGCCTGACGGTCTGTGTGTGTGTGTGTGTTGTTATTTCACATTATATGTGCTTGTTAAATTATAACTCAGTTCAGGATAGTTTATATAATCCTAGGTTGAAAAGAAATCCTGTCACACACATTAACAGCATATATTGTTAGTATGGTCCTCTCTCGTCATTTCTCTTGATAATTGCAGAAAGATTTGATTTATTTTGCATTTTAAGCTGAAAGACTCAGTCTTTCTGTATAATCGCAGTTCTTGCTCAGTGAAGTTATCATCTCTTGCTTGCATTTTACACAGTGAGAGGCAATTAATGAGTGAACTTTTAAAGCATTTTTGGTTTGTTTCAGATACTTCGCTGGCATAGCTTTTAAATTATTAAGTTGATAAGGTTCATTCCTGATTTAGTTTGGTGTTCCATCCACATGGGTCTTGAATTGTTAGCATTAGAGATCCTGGGTTGGGTAGGACAGATCTCATGTCACATGAGCGTTGCCATTGCTCCATCCTAAAGAAGGGCTTGCACTTCTACTTAGTATATTTATCAAACATTGATTGTGTGCCATGCATTTGGCTAGACTCTGTCGCATTAACAAAAGTGAGTCACATTTTCTACCCTAAGTTGAATCATTTCAAAAGGAAGGTAAGATAGACAATATGTGTTTTAGGTCCCATATGTGTATGTGTGTTTATTCTATAGTTTTATAGCATGTGTATGAGCTCAGTAGTGTGTGTGTGAATCTGTGCCCCAGCTCTCAGCAGCACTGGATTTTGCTTCCTTTCATTTTTATCAAGTGTTTTCTATATACTTCTATAGACATTCTGCTAGAAGCACTTTATTTATGATTTATATAGACATTTAATGTAACCCTCAATACAGCTTTATAAGGTAGATATTACCCAGAGCAGATAAGAAACTTACCTAAAGTTGGTTAGCTAATGAGAGAATGAGCCAGAAGATACGTCTAAATGTAAGCTGACCCTAGTTTTAAGGCCTTCAGGTAAATGTGGATTTGCATCATTTTTATCGTTTGTGCATCTAAAGTAGTACTAGGAACGCTTAACAGAAAAGGTTGGTGAATCATTCTGAGTTACTCTTTCATTTGTATGATTATCCTTTTTTTCCATTTTAAAGTGCCCTTATTCAGATGTAATTTACATATAATAAAACTTCCAGTTTTAAGTGAATTATTCAGTACATTTTCATTGTTGTCATATATGTGATGAATGCTGTTTACAACACTTCAAAAGTTCTCTCATGTCGCTAAAGAATCAATCTCTCCTTTTTAGCCTCTTTACACTATAATGGATCATTTTGCCTTTTCTTGAATTGCATATACCTAGAGTTATAGAAGATAGTCTTTTATGCCTAACTTCAGTCACACATACACATATGAGACCTAAAACACATATTGTCTATCTTACCTTCCTTTTGAAATGATTCAACTTAGGGTAGAAAATGTTAGTTTTTTCTGAAGGAACTTCAGTATAATGCCCCTGAGACCTGTCCGTGGCATGTGTTTCAGTAGTTTTCCCTCTTTGTTGCTGAGTAGTATGCCACCACATGGATGTACCACAACTTATTTACTCATTTGCCCAAACAACAGATCTGTATTGTTTCTGTTTTGACTGTTATCAATAACGCTATCGTGAATATTTGAATTTAAGTCTTATGTGTTTATATTCATTTCTCTGGGATAACTATGTAGGCATGGAATTACTGAATTATATGGTAAGTATGTGTTTGACTTTATAGAGTCTTCTAAACTGTTTCCAAATGTGAGTCCCAGTTGTTTCACACCTTTTTACCAACACTTGTATCTTTTTAATTTTGCATTTAGTGAGTATGTAGTGGAATATCATTGTGGTTTTATTTTATATTTCCCTAATGACTAGTGATGTTGCAATTCTTTCATGCAGCATATACCACCTACATATCTCTTTTGTGTGTCACGTCTATTCAGTCTTTTATTGCCATTCCCCTTTTTGAAAAATCACTTGCTTGTTTCCTTATTTGGTGTAAGAGATACATAATCTGGATACTACTCCAGTATCAGATAGATTTTAGTTTTGATGATGTCCAGCTTATCTTTTCTTTTATGATTCACGTCCTGAAAGACTCAACACAGATAACTCTGTAGGTCTCTCTCTGTTCACCTTTTCCTGTTCAGTACTATTGCCCTTCAAATTCCAGCTGCCTTACCCTCCCCAGATACTGCACACTCTCTTTTCTGCTCAGGGAGACACTCCCATCCTCAGCTTTGTTTCCATTCCCTCTCGCTGTGCTAGAAATGGGCAGTCATTTGTTATCTTCTGTCTTACCTTGAGGTTAGTTCGGGCTTACCATGTTTTTGAACTGCCTTACTTGCCGCTGCAAACTAATAGTATGTTGGCCAGTAAAGTTCTTCGGAAAGCAGCTTGGCATTATATTTAATGGTTTAAGTAGTGTAGTGGTTAAGAGAGAACATAGACTTTAAAGTTTGTTTAAATCACACAACTGAAATATTTATGGCTCTGGGGACACGATTGTCCAAAGGCTAAAAAGAGAAATTACTAGACAAGAGAAGCCTATCATGCTCAGTTTTCATCTTCAAATGGGAGCATCATACTCTTGGTGTTCTGAATATGTCTCACCAAGCAGAATGGAGGGCATTGTCTTAGCTATGAAGACAGCGCATTGTTAACCTGGAGGTCATGCTTCTGTGCTCTGGTTCTTCAGCATGTGAGCAAATAAAATTGAATGAGAGGAAGGCATTAGAAATAGTTTGATGCTTGATATGTTTCATGAAGGATTGTTGACATTTATTCAGTTTTCATTAACTCATTATAAAAGAGGGAACAATTTTTCTCCACTAGCAAAGCAAGAGTTACTTTCTGTAGCCTCTTTGGCTTCCCTGGCATTTGGTAGTCTAGTTTCAGACAGAGCACATTGCTTGTGTGCGTTTTTATGCCATTTACCTCTAGATAGACCTCGATAAAAGGAATCCTCTTTTCTATTTGAGAAAATATGGGCTAGCACATGGGCTTTCTGCCAAAGAATCAATTACAACAAATTTTTGTACCCAATTTTTCTAATGGGAATGCTTTCACTTCTCCTTTTACAGTTAGGTTGAGTATTTTGTCCTGTGGGAAATCCATTTTGCAAAGCACATTTTCCCTCTTACAATAGAAAGTGCAAATCACTAGCTCCACTTCCTTGCCTCAGACACTTCCTTGCCATGCGTAGACTGAGACAGGTTGATTTTCTCCCGTCTTTTTTTTAATCCATAATACTTGATTTTGCTTTTAAGTTGTTGGTCTCTGAAGAAATAGTAACTCTAGGCACACACACACATATATATATATGTAGGTCCCTGCAACACTTTAAAGCATTTAAATGAGATAACTTGCATAAACTCAAACAGGTACATGCATGTTTGAAACTAAGCCTTCTCTTTCTTTGTGTTCCCACAGGAGTCTCCTCAGGACAGCGCCATCACCCGGGATATTAACCGGACATTCCCAGCCCATGATTACTTTAAGGACACAGGAGGAGATGGACAAGATTCCTTATATAAAATATGCAAGGTATTTCATGTCAATAAAATGAAAGACTCACTTTTGAGTGGTGGATCTAGTTCTATAAAATTAGGCAAAAGATCAAATATAACTTGTATTTGGTGTTCATGCATGTAAAAAAGGACACAAAAGACTTTAACATCAAAGGTAAGAAACAGTTTTAGACTCATAACAAACAGGAAATATTGGAAATAAGGTGGCCATGTTCCTGCTACCCTTCTATTATTTATTTTTATTTATGCATACAAGGAGTGGGGTTTAGGCCAGAGGTGCAGGGGGTGAGAGGATTCACCGGAGACAGAGTGGGGAGCAAAACAGGCAGATAGACTGAAATACACTGCTGAGGGGAGCAGCAGGCAAGACAGGAGAGGTCAGTTGTGCCATGTGGGTCCCCTCCCTGGCCGGGGATCGAACCAGGCTGTAGCAGTGACGGCACTAAGACTTCACCACTAGGCCCACAGGGAGGCCCTGCTCCTGTGCCCTTTTTATACAGGACTTTCAGGTGACAGTTCCCTGGCTCCACATTTAGAGTTTTAAAAATTGGTGAAAGGCTTGTGAATCCTGTCACATTTTCAGGGTTCACACGAGTGGTGAACTTGTAAGGCACAGCCTTCAGTGGGGAGTGCCCATGTCCAGGTGGGCATTCATCACTTGATAATGCTGGGGAGTACTGACATCTTTCAGAGGTCTTTACCTGAAAGCTGTAAAGGAAATGACAACTTCTTTACTGTCAGTGATCTGTTTTCCAGAAGGTCTGGGCATTGAGGAGCCATCTGCCTGAAAGGCCAAGCCAGGGCTCTTCCAACCTTCTTCTGTACTCAGGACATCTCTCCCCAGAACTAACCAGTGCCTATTTCACACCTATTGACAAATTAGAAGCACTGACACGCACGAGACTTGTCCGTGAGGGACTTCCATGTTATGATGGAAAAGGGGAAGCTAACAACTAGTTTTAGGACTGGTTAGCAGTAAAGGTTAGCTTGATGCTTTAACTATAAGGGTATGTAGAAACAGAGAGACATGTTTCTTGGGTTTATTTCAGTTTCCCTATGGGAAGCACAAAACTGATTTCTACTCTACTCTTCTCCAGTCATTCCATTATGGCTCCTTTTTAATTGCACTTCCCACTTAAGCAGCCACTTCTGCTCTCCCTCACCCTCCCTTCCTGCAAGATTCCCCAGAGAGAAACCCTACACTCACTGCTGCTGAGCCCTTGCTGTGCTGGTTTCTGTCTCAAGGTGACTTTCTACACAGTTCTCAGTTCTTGCCGCTCTCGCTCTCACCTCCTCACCCCCTCTTCTCGGGATGCTCTCCTTCTCTCATAGCCATACTCCCCTCATGATCTCATCTCTGCCTGCCCCTGACACAGAGACCTGCCCGGCTGTCGGCACCTCCACGCTTCCACCGTGACACTGCCCAGATGTTCCCAAGTCTGCGCTAGTCAAGGCCTAAATTTCTAGCCGCTCATTGTTCTGCATCTGGAAATTTGTCAGATACATCAAACACACATGGAGTTTATTAAAAACATTTCATCATGAAAATTTTCAAATAGATGGTTTCAATAGTATAATTAATTTCTATATATTCCCCACCAGATTTAGTGCTTATCTATTGTCAGTCACTCTATCGCCTTCAAAAATTTTCCCAATGTACTTTAAAGCATATCTTAGACGTTGTGGTCCTAAATTCTTCACTTTTGTAGAAATTAAGATTACTATCCATCAGTACCATCCTGTGGTCAGTCATACTCAGATTGCCCTAAATGTCATTAATACAGTTGGTTAGAATGAGGATCAAGTAATATCCATGTTATATTGGGCTGTTTTATCTCTCTTCATTTAAGACCTTCCTCCTTTTTCTCTCATGCCATTTGCTAAAGATACACTCATTTTTACTAGTTTTCATTTCTTTGGTCACATTGAACTTGATGGCTGATGTCTTACAACCACACTTCATTTCTACTCAGCTACCCTGATACAGGCCTCTGTCATGTGTTGCTTGCACTTTTACAAAAGCTGCCTTTATTGGTGTTCCTGTTTTGGGGTTCTAACATATTTATTGTTTTCTCCATATAAGGCCCAAAACTGTATCATTTCAGTGGCCGCCATTAAAGCCTTAAGCCACAGAATGAAATGAAAATTCCTTAATTTATTTTCTGGTGCTAGATTCTTTAGCTTAGCATTTTGTAATATATACTGACTTATTCCCTAAATATTTTATACTTCAATCATATTGAACTTCTCTCTGGTTGATTTACTTCTTAAATGTCCCAATTCTGTGAAGGAGAGCAATCATTTCTCCCATGTGTTAGCATGTATAGCACTTGGCACAATTATTGGTATACAGGAGGTGCTCATTGAATATCAGTGAATTAATGAAATGCTTTTTCTTCTCCATATTTCATCATGGCATCCATGAACCTGACACTTCAAACATTTTCCAAAGTGTCATGTACTTTCCTTCATCCTTTGCCTTGGGCGTGTAAAATGAGCTTCCGTCCATTCTCTACCTCTGGAAATTCAGTACATTTTTATCCTGGCACACAATTGACCACACCACATGCTGAGCACTTTACATGAGAGAAGGAAGAGTAATAAGTCAATTCCGTGGTATAAATACGATAATTATCCTCCTCTTACAAAGAAGGAAAGTAACAGACCCAGACATTTGCAGTTGTAGGATTTCAGCCCGACTCTGACTAACCCTGATGTCTCTTTTCTTTCTTGCCTGTCAGCTGTTGATTGATTCCTTCACAGATGCTGTCAAACTGCTTTCCAAAGAGCTCTGTTGGCATATCTTACGCTAGGTTTTCTTAGTCTCAACAACGTTGGTGTTAATACCAGTTATTTTTTTATTAATTTGATAGGTGTAGAGGCTACCTGGTTTTATTATAAACAAATTATTTCTAAAGCTCTCTGCACATCTTGTCTTGGAGAAGTGTATGTGTTTCTCATTCACCCCTCTTAATCAGGGAAACTGACGAAGTGAGAAATACATGAGACCATATTAAAGTCTGTCTGAATTTATTTATTTTTTTTATGAAAGCATAATTATTTCATGCATTTTTTAAGCTATAGCTTTACCAAAAGCTAATGATAAAATGGGTATATACTGACTTAATTGTTACCAAATAAGCATTAGCCTCAGTTAGCTACATGATCTGAATTCTAAACATACCTGATTCTAAATTTAATTGTTTTTTAGACCATAGAAACCTTGGCACATGTGCACACAAAGTGGAGAATAAAGGGCGCTTCACCAGAAATAAATTTGTCAAATAGGGACTAGCATTTGAACCCATTGGAACACCTCTTTTTGTTACACCTAGCCTAAGAAGTACACATAGGAATCATAAAAGCAAGGCTCTTAAAAAACTGCTAAAGAACCAAACAGAAAACCACAAGGAATGTTAGATGTCAATATCTATTAAAGATAATGTTCAGAAGAGATGGTTAGTCATCATCTGCCAAGAAAAATACAAAAATAAGAATTCCAGAGGAACCCACAGCTGGTTTCAGAGTAATCCCTCTTATCAGAAAAGTTATTACTGGCATTGCGGAAAGAATTGTATTTTCTTGTCTTTGCCAAAAGTCTTTTTCCCAGAAAGAAAAATGAACATTAGCAGGGCTTGGTCAGTGCCTGCTCTGTTGGGGTTCTGACTCAGTGAACGGGACATTGCTTCTGCCCCTGTGGAGCTCCAGTCCAGAGGGGATGAGGGGTATTTGAAACACAGCTCTGGTCGCCATGCATATGGTTAAGTACCACAGGGACCAAAAGGGGTGCTCCGGGGGACAAGAATATGTTTGCAGCACATTTTTTCACACAGAAGAGAGGAATTAGGGCTTCACAGACAGAGGGAACAGCATGAGCTAAGACAAGGAGATATTACAATCTTTCTTAGAGCTGAAGTCATTTTTGCTTAACTTTCCCCATGCCTTGGTTACCAAAAAAAAAGTGGTATGATGAGTACTACTGTGAAAAGAAAAAGTTGGAGTGGGAAGAAATGTTGACGTGACTCCCTGCCCGTTGGATGCTCTGTGGAATGTGGGTAGTGCCTTCCAGCCTCCCGTGTTCCAGACGGGAACAGGTCAGCTGTGACTCACGAGCACCTGCATGTCATTACTTTTCCTTTTCTTTCTAGGCGTATTCTGTGTATGATGAAGAGATCGGCTACTGCCAGGGTCAGTCATTTCTCGCTGCTGTTCTGCTTCTCCATGTGAGTAATTAGGTCTCTGTTATGACTTATATTTGGCCTGCCTCATCTCATACTGGTCTTAGACTTGAGTCTGGTTCTATATTGGCTTTGACCAGACTCTAGGGCATGAGTTTTAACTCTTATATCTGGAAACCCATCCCCTAACTTAATGTCATTATGGAAGCGACATGTGCCGAGAATAACTGACAATGTTGAAAACTAGTACAGGGTGGTAGAGAGACTGAATATTGGTTTTGAACTCTTAACAACATTTAATCTTGTCTAAAGTGGCCACTGTCATTAATACTTATTTGGGGATTTATGTTTTATAGTGGGAGGAAGATACAGAAATTGGCTTCCTGTAGTGCTGCTCCCTCCCTCCATCAGAGACCTTTAGCCTGCAAGTCATTGATGTTCTTTCAGAGCCACAGCAAAGTTGAAAAATGAGGACCTACTTCTATCACCTAATTTACCAATTTTATTTTGCATACTGCTTTTTCTCTTTTTTTGTTTTTATTTATTTATGCATACAAGAACTGGGGTATAAGCCAGAGGCAGGGGGGGGTGAGATGATTCACCAGAGTGGGGAGCAGAACAAGCAGATGGACTGAAACACACTGCTGAGGGGAGCAGTGGGCGAGACAGGAGAGGTCTGCTGTGCCATGTGGGTCCCCTCCCAGGCCGGAGCTAACTCAAGCTGCAGTGGTAGTGGCTCCAGAAGCTCCACAGTGCTGTGCTTAACCCAATGCGTCACCAGGGAGGCCCTCTTTATGCACTTTTTTTAGCTGGAAAAAGAATTCGCAATTTTTTTTAAGGCGCAAACATCAAGACACTTTATTCTAAAATACTGAGCATGTGTGTCCTAAGGACATAACACAGTCCCGTCCCGTCCAGAGATTCCACGTGGCTCTTCAGTGCCTTGCACACGGCCCACGTTTAGTTTCCCTCAGTGGTTGACCCAGTAAAGCCCTGTGTGGCTTTTGTTTCTAAGCCCATGAGGATTCAAGCACTGCATTTGGTCGTCATTTCTTCTTTTTTTTAGTCTAAACTATTCCCTTGCCTTTCTTGTATGTCTCAAGCCATCAACAGTCTTGAAAAGTTCAAGCAAATTGTCTTGTAAAGCATCCACATTCTTGATTTGCCTGATAACCTCCTCATGATTCAAGTTAAAATCCTTGGCACAAATACCATACAGGTGATTTTCCAGAGAGCTTGTGAGTGCCTGTTATGGTTTGAAACTGCTCTAAAGATCAAGAGTGAGTCCTCTGTGGACACAGCTAGTAGAGCTGACTGAGCTACAAGCAGAATATCTGTCACATAGTTATAGCAGTAACCTCAGGGATACAGTGGGAAGTTTGATTCAGGATTATGGAGAGAGAGTCTCTCATAGATTACAGGCTTTCTCTCGGGAAGTAGCCTTTAAGGTAAAACCTGCAAAACAAGAAGGGTATTTTGTACTCTTCTGTATCTTTTCTTTTTAACTTTGTTGTGAAAATAATAAACATTTAAAGGCAAGAAAGTGGAGAATAGAGCATTCCTAGTGAAGGGAATAGTATACTACATGGAAGCCCTGAGATGTGGGGGAAGCTGGGCACATGGAAGGGACATGAAGAAGGGCATGTGACCGGACCTTCTCGAGCAAAGGAGACTAGGAGAAGGAGCAGAGGACAGTGGAACCAGCCTGGGTCTAGATTTTTTCAAGGACTCTGAATGTCAGTTAAGGGATGAATTTAATATTTTAAAGAGGTTTAGAACATTTTGTGTAAGGTTGCACTATATGTAAAAGAAAAACCACATTGTGTTTTATTGTGAATCTAATTTGGGAGATATGTAAAAATATGTTAAAGCTGTGACATTAATAAAGAGATCAGGTTTTCTCTCCCAGCTCTTTAAAGGTGTCATTGACAGCTCGTGTCTGTGTCTGTGTGTCTGTATTTTTAGAGAGCGAGCACACACGCGTCCTCATTGTGATGATTTGACGTATGTGTGCACTGTGCATGATTACCACAGGCCTGGCTAATTAATAATTCTTCATGAAGTGCAGTTTAAAAATTTTGTTGTTTTAATTAGACTCTATATCTCAAAGTCTCAGAAGCCTGTGTAATTTAGATGCAGCTTCCTCTCAAGGACATCTGCCCCCATTTCAGTCCAGCCCCGTCGGTGTGGGTTTCTCTGTCAGGTCCGCAGCGTTTGGCTTGAGCTCTGAGCTGCTGGCCATGGTGTTAACATAGAGGCCTTACTTTGAGTGGGGGCAGATGTGCTACCCAGCGTCTCCTTCAGCACGTGGGGGCGTGAAACTGCCTTATGACGAAGGCCTCGGACCCCAGACCCTCCTTTCTGATCATCGTTCACTGTGCTTTTCTCATTTTTTACTTCATCTGATCTGCTCTTTAGCGCTGCTTTATTCCTAGTGATTTCTGTGCCTAGCCCACCTCCATCATCTTGTTCCGCAGAAGCCCGCCTACCTTCTTGACATTTTGAAAGTTTGCTACAGTCACACCAATCCTTAAATAACATTTCCAGTACTTTTTCCTATTTTGAAAACGAGACATTTTGCCAGTTTCTTGGAGGAGTGTTTTTCCATAAAGCCACGGGAGATGCAAGTATTATTATAAATGGCTAATATCTGTAAATATAAGTAAAGCAGAACTTTCATAATACTTCAAGCTCCACCACAAGTGTCCCTGTGATATGTTGAGCATTACACAAACCTTCAAATAAGTAAGTTCTTTAGTCATATTTCTAGCAGATGAGGAAAAAAAAACATTTTTACTCAAGTGAAATAGCAGCTAAGGAGGTAAAATGGGGGAACCGACGTCTCCTGATGTGGGAAAGTGGAAGTCCACACTCGTGTGTCGCCTGTTCCTACTCGGTTTGGGTCCTGACCTCCTTGCGAGGCCTGCCCCTGATCCCTCAGCACCCTGAAGCCTTCCTGTTCCTATGTGCCCACTCCTCTTTTTACCTTCTTGGTGTTCCGCTTCTGTGTGCTGGTGAGGGGGCTGCCCAGAATGGGGGGCTGCCCAGGACAGGGTGCTGCCCCATAGAGGCAGTGCCCGCAGACACGCCTGGTGCAGCGGGGAGAGCTGCCAGCACAGCACAGGCCTGCCGTACTGTGTCTGCTTGGCTTCCTGGTGTCCAGATAGAGGGCAGAGCGGTGAATTTAATATAGCGAGGTCATTTGTGTGCATGTCTTATAACTCCCCCTCTCCTGTCTGTTACAGATGCCTGAAGAACAGGCGTTCAGTGTTTTGGTCAAGATCATGTTTGACTACGGCCTCAGGGAACTTTTCAAGCAAAACTTTGAAGATTTGCATTGCAAATTTTACCAACTAGAGCGCCTCATGCAGGTAAAAAGGGAAGCCAGCAGCACTTGCTTGTCAGAAGGCATGACTGGGGACCTGTGGATTGATGGGGTGTGCCAAGGAGCGGTGGTGATGGTCTTGGCCATCCCATTTCCTTCATTTCTGACAGTGTGCTGAAGGTGCAAGATTAACAGGGTACAAGTTGTGTGAGCTGGGCTTTCAACCCCAAAAACATCAGGAAGGTTATGTGACCATGTGCAGCCTCTAACATAGAAAACTCAGTCGGGGAGTATTCACCACGCTTCCAGAGCTGACTGGGTAGGAACTCCCTAACAAAAGTGAAACAAATTTTCCCAAATATTTCATAACTTCGAACAAGAAAACATCCTTCCAAATGTTTGTTGCCATTTTGGGGACTCCCCCTTTAGAGCTAGTCTGTGAACTGGGAAAAGTACTGAGTGCCAGTTTAGGAGATGATACATGCTCTTCTGAACACTTTGGGGGTTTGAGAAAAACCAAGTATTTGACTTTTTTGGGCTATTTGTGGCAGATTTATGAACCTCCTGTGTGGGAGTTAGACAACTGCATATGTGCCCAAAACTAATTTGTTTGCTATTTCAGGAATACATTCCTGACCTGTACAACCACTTCCTGGATATCAGCCTCGAAGCACACATGTATGCCTCCCAGTGGTTTCTGACACTCTTCACAGCAAAGTTCCCTCTCTACATGGTCTTCCACATCATCGACCTGCTTCTCTGTGAGGTGCGTACCACGGGCAGCAACTCTTTGGCTTGGCTTCCCATGTCCTGTCCTGTGTCATTCTGTGAAAGCAGAGTTTGTTCTTTGTTATTATTTTCAGTGCTGGAAAATCCAGGTTTAAGTGACTCTTTTTTGGGTGAAAGCTAATAACATTTTGTTAAAGGTGTCCCTTGCTTTAAAAAGAGAAAGAAGAAAACACCCACCTAGCAGCCATTTGTTTTAATTAGTATTAGATTTGACTGCATTTAATGAAGAAGCCCAAAATAACAGTGGCTCAAGACAGTTAAGGTTTAGTTCTCTGATGTGAAACAAGTTGGGGGGCGGGGGAGGGGTTCCCTGACAGGAGAGTGACTCTGTCTGGAGGGCTAACTGGCAGTCCTGCCCCTCCTCCCAGTTGGCACTGGGAGACCAGCAGATGGGGAGGGAAGTTCCATCCTCCTTCCTCTTATCTCTTGTTGGTGGAGTTTGGCCAGAACTTAGGTCCATGACCATGTGCAGTCAAAAGGGAGAATTTTATTTTAAAGCTTAGTAGGAATTTGCTAAAAACTGGAGTTCTGTTACTGAAAGAAAATAAGTATTAGAGCAAATAAGTATTTGCGTAGTTTTGGGTTTGTCTCAGAAAAAAGTAATTAGTTTCAAAAGTAATGTATGTTTATTGTAGAAACTATAGAAAACACAAGGAAACAGTCCTTAAAGTTTTTCTAGTCCCACTGTCTAGAGAGTACCTCTGGTAGTATGTTCTCTGGTAGTATGCTTCATATTCTTTCAGCCTTGTTTTATGTTCGTGTATGTATGCGTATGCTTCTCTATGCAGTAGTTTGTTTCATATGGAGTATTATATAATGGAATATATAATGGAATGTTATATAATGGAATATATTATATAATGTAATAGTTAATGTAATGCAGAATATTATATAATTATAGTACCATATGTATTGTTTAAAATTATGATTGTTATATACAGTTTAGTCATGTCTTTTTTCATATCATTTATTAGAACATCTATAGAGACATGTACATCTATGCTATCTTTTTCTGTTTAATTATACCACATTTGGGCCTCCCTGGTGGCGCAGGTGGTTAAGACGCAGTGCTGTGAAGCTGTCGGCAGCCACTGCAGCACAAGTTTGAACCCCGGCCAGGGAGCTGACCCACAGGGCACCACAGACCTCTCCTGCCTCGCCCCCTGCTCCCCTCAGCAGTGTATTTCAGTAGCTCCACCTGTTCTGCTCCTCACTCTGTCTCTGATGAATCCTCTCACCCACCACACCTCTGGCTTGCACCCCAGCTCTTGTATGCAAAAATGAACAAATCTTTAAAAAAATACCCCATATTTAAGAGATACAGAAACTCATGAAAGAATTTGTACCTTCTGTCAGCTTGAAACATACAAAATAATCTGACCAAAATATATCATTGTTCTAAATATCCTGTTGTTTGGATGTATTGTAATTTATGTAATCAATTCCTAATCTCAGACCTTTAAATTATCTTGCTTTTTCACTATTATAAAAGAGCCACTTGTAAGTGGATACTAAGGGCCCAATTAATGGCTAAGTAGTTTACATGAACTTTCGCACTAACGAGTTCAGAAAACCCTGAGGAGAATATTATAGAAACTTAAATAGTTTAAATTGATCAACAGATGTTGTGCCTCATCTCATCTACCCTTCCTTCCAACTCCTCTTCCAGAACGGCTAGATGAAGAAAGATAGATAGGAGGAGCCCAGGTCACATTCAGCTCTGGGGTGCAGAGCTGATGGGCAGAGCACTAGCAGGGTGTAGAGTGCAGTGGCCTGTAAGAAGGCCCCCCCCAGGAGTTATTCCTTATTGAGCCCGCTTTTATCACTGTGGTATTTTGTATCGGAAGCTTAGCATACTTTGAAAAGGCATTCTTTTTTGTTGGACGTGAGAGTGGGGTTACGGAAGCTCGTCTCAGAAAAATGGGAGACTGTGTCTGTTTTACATGGTTTTCAGTGGTGGCTCTATGATTTTTATTTTCTGAGATTTTTAAGATACTCGATATCTTAATCTTTTACAGTTCTCTAAAACTGTGGGAGGTCCAACAGTGTAATATTCCAGATATAAAGACTGAAATGTTCTTTTGTGTTTTCTCTTTTAGGGAATAAGTGTCATTTTTAACGTCGCCCTCGGATTACTAAAGGTACACGTTTGTGCTTAGTTACGTGGCATTCATTCTCTGGTCAGCATTTGCAAAATCTTGGTCCTAATCTCATTCCCAGCAGCCACTTTGTCCACCGTTGTCCCTGACAGTGGGCATGTGCCTGTAGATCCAGAAAAGACTGAGAAGTAATTTCTGAGCCTCTGTTGGGACTGTAAAATGCTGCTGTGCATCTTGGTAGCAAAAAGATACTTTGTTTACTTGGCTGTATTTTCTTTTTCTCCTCAAGACTTCCAAGGATGACTTGCTATTGACAGACTTTGAAGGTGCCTTGAAGTTCTTCAGGGTTCAGCTTCCTAAGAGATACCGTTCGGAAGAAAATGCAAAAAAGCTAATGGAACTAGCTTGCAATATGAAGGTAAGATAATTTTTGTACTAAATTTTGTACATTTAGGTTCTTTGGTTGTTTATGTGCCATAGTTCTGATCAAACTATTAACATTTATATCACATTATTAATAATGTTTTCTTTTACATTGTGTACTTTTTTCCCCAAACATTTTCATATAGTGTGTGCATTAAATCTCGCTGCCTTCCCTCTCCCCCTGCCCCCACCGCCGCCTGTAAACTGTAAGGTGTTTTCCTTTACAGACAAACCAAGACATAGAAGTTGTAGCCTCCTAGAACCGTGAAGCTTGTTCGTGGCAGAACTACCACTTTGTGGCTTCTACTGCGCTGCCTTTGACTTCCAGTGTTAGTTGTTACGGTCAGGAATTCCCTAAAATGACACCAATAACGCATGAAGGAAACCCACTTGATTTTTTCACTTCCAGTGGCATTTATGACTTATGCGATTTTTTTTAAAGATAAAAAGTTTGTGCAAATGCCCAAAACACATCACTTTGTGTTCATGTCATAATAAGGTTTTATGTTTCAAGAAGAAAATAATGTGATTGAAGGTGTTTAGTTTGGCATTTGCCGATAAAGGCCAGTTGGCGACAGAGTAGTTGTGTTTGGATCATTGTCGGTACGTGACAGACTGACTATCCTGTTTACGTTATGTCACTCCAGAGGGTAGACTTGGGGTCAGTGTGCCTGGGCAGATGTGGCAGGAGAGACATTTGCTGTCTCCTGAGTAGAGAGCATGGGCCTGGAATCAGAGATTGAACTCAAAGTTTCTTTACCAGTCAAGGCGCAATTGCCTTGTCTGTAAAGTAATACTGGACATTTTTTGGGGGTCTGTAATCAGACTGAGCTATCTTTTTAAAAACCCTTGGAGATACTAAATAAAATAGAACCCAAGAGATGAACTTAAAAGAAAAAGGAAGCTATGCAGGTACCTGAAACAAAGGGGTTCAGGCTAGTGCGTGTGAACTGGTAGAGCAGCCTCATCTCAGGGGTGCAGAACCGGAGCTGGGTACGAGGGGCTGCTACGCACGTGGACGTTTGTGCGGCTTTGGGCCTCCAGGGGCAGCTGGAACTTGAAGCTCTGCAAAAAGTATAGGACCTTGGGGTGAGTGCCCTGTTTGTGACGCAGAAACACTGAAACTGTACCCATTAAAAAATGAGAAACAGCAGAAATGATAATATAAATGGATCAGGAGATTACCAAAAGAAAGGAAATAGGACTTACAGAAATTAATCATTCAAGTTACTTAACTACAAATGTTACATACTTCACAAGTGTTGTGACTCACATTTGCTGCTGCTTCACCATGTGCTGGGGACTGGACAGCCTGCCTAGGTGTGAGGAGCCACTGCAATGGGTGTGTGGTGCTTTCCGGTACCTGGTGATTCCTGCGCATTTGAGAGATGATGGCTACTTCTGGGATTATTTCCTCTCTGGTCTTTCAAGCAGAAATCAAGAACTCCTTGGTAATATTTCAGGAATAATGGGTTTGTGCAAGGAGCGCAAAAGCAGATGAGTGCTGAGATTTCCATCCCTCCCCCTTGTTTCAGCAAACAAGGAT
Organism: Galemys pyrenaicus; assembly: GCA_019455555.1. NCBI lineage: Eukaryota > Metazoa > Chordata > Mammalia > Eulipotyphla > Talpidae > Galemys > Galemys pyrenaicus. The sequence goes on along the minus strand of JAGFMF010011785.1, from coordinate 4,564,038 downwards.
GCTGGCTCTTAACTTGTTTAGGATTTTTTCCCTTCAAAGCCTGCTCCTCTCAGTTTCCATCTCTTTGTGGTACCTGCTTGCTCAAGCCCCAAACCTCACTGTCCACTCATCAGCTCTTCATCTCCCTCCAGACCCAAGCCCTGTCATCAGACTGCATCCTGAGCCCAACCATTTTCTGCACCTTCGTCACCAGCACACTGCTGTAACCACCATCACCACTTCTCTTCTTTCTTCTGGACTGTTCCAGTAGACTCCTTGGGCTTCCTGTTTTCACAGTAGTCTCTGCCCATGTTGTTCTCAGTCCCATCTCTCTAGCTTAAAGCCCTCTCCTATGAGGCCTCTTATCTCAGAATAAAACTCAAGAGTTCTAGTCTTGGCTTACAGAACCTGACACAGTCTGACCTCTGGCCTTCTCTGATTTCATCTCCCACCACTTCTCCCTCTGACCTTAACACTTCAGATACTGGGTGTCCGGCAGAACGTGTTCACCCCTTGGGCATTTGCACTGACTGGTCTCTGCCCAGAATGTTCTCTTTGATGTCTGTGTGGCTTCTCAGTCACCTACCCCATTCCACGCCATCTAATGCCAGTGTCTGAAGTAGCACAGCCTTCCCACCTGGCACACCTTCCCTCCTCACCTTTACTAGTCTCCTGTCACTTACAGCTGCTGAACATAATTTTGTGTTTACTTGGTTGATCTGTCTTTAGCCAACCTCCCACCTGCCTGGGATTAAACCTTTCACAAAGGAACCTTCTCTCTATTGTTTACTGCTGATTCTTAAATACAAGAACCAGATCTGACATGTAAATATTGATAAATATTGTTTAATGAGCAAATGAGGATTCTTTTTTTTTTTGTCTTGAAGAGGAAAGTTTATTTAGGAAAAAGAGATAGAGAATAAAGACTCCCAGGTAGATGGTACCTGGGAGGGGCAGAGAGAGGCGCAAATGAGGATTCTTTCGAGTTTCTACTAAGCGTTTTACAAGAAGAAAGAGTTAACATGGATTTGGGCAAGACTTAAAAATAGCTTCTCCTGAAGGTTTATCTTTCGGGTTTTCATTAGCTTGAACTGCTTTAATAATAAATGGATCTTTTATTTCCATAGTCCTGACGGGAAGCATCTAATGTCTCTGTGCTTGCCGGTGCTTTCAAGGTGTCAGGCAAACGAGGCTGCGTGGCACACATGTTTTGCACTTAGATAAATTCCTACAAACTCTGGAGAATGCTACGTGACTTTGGTGCACTTGGGATGAGTTCCTCTGCTAGCACATGGTTTGGGCGAGAAGGATGGTAATTTTTCTGGAAATTGACTCACAGCATATAGATTTGCCAGGACACGAGAGCATGCAGTTTCCTGCTTCGAGGTGGGCTGTGGTGTATGCAGTTTAGTTGGCGAGGACTTGTACTCCGGTAGCTGTACTCAGTACCAGAACGTGAGGGGAGGTGGTGGCAATCGCATTGTTCTTGACGGAGAGCCTCAGCCACACTGAATTCGCCAGCTCAAAAACAGGAGCTGTCCTTGGCTCGCTCAGTCAGGAGCCCTGTGTGAGGTGGCCGAGGGCCGTTCACAGCACGGGCGTGAGCGCGCCCCTCTGCACGTGGGGGAGGGGATCCTGCTATGAGAGTGATTCAGAAACTAGCTTCTGGGCTTTTGGTGTGGAGTTCAGAGACACTGACTAATAATCAAATCCCATTCCTTTTTTTTTTTAATTTTTAAAAGATTCTGATCGGTCTACTCACTTGTTAGTATTTTGTTACTTTGTTAGTAAGGATGGAATTGGGTACACTTGACCTGACATGCCAGTCCAGACAGCAGATGCTGCTTTCATTGCTGTGTTCTGACAACAGCATTTTAACAGCTGCGTTCGTATGGTTGTAATTTCTGATATTTGTATAGTTCCTAGAAGCATCTTAATTGCCCCTCATGGCACCCTGAGCAAATCACGTGTGGCCGCTGAGCACATGGAAGCCTAGTGACGCAGCCAACTGTTCTGGCCAGACGTGACAGGTGCCCTGGTGGAGACCAGGCCCGCCGCCGCACAGGTCCACGCTGCCCATGGCTCCTCTTGTGGCAGAAGCGCAGTGGAGACGTGTTCAGTGTGGCAGCGTCCGCAGTGGCCACCAGGAGGGCCTCGACCGTCCTCTCTGCCGGGGCCAGCCTGTCCTCGTAGCCCTTCCTGTGTCCGCCATTACTTACCTCTCTCTTTTTTTTTTGCCCCTCTCCCCTTTTTCTTCTTTCTCCTTAGTTTTTTATAGGACTGAAATATTTATTTCTTGCGTTTTGGACCTCCTACTCTAAATCTGAAAGTTACCAGCATACATCAGAACACATAGCTGTCCCCTTGAATTTCTACCTCTTTGTGGGTCAGTGAAGGTAGAAAAATCATTTCCACCTCTGGTATGAAATCTGCTTGAGTAGATTGTTCTAGAAGACCACGGCTAGCCCCAGCAGCTCCACCACCTTTAGTACTCATAGCTGTGCCAGCACCTTCAGAGAGGGAGATAATGGGAAATAAATTTTCTGGCCTTTAAATTTTTTTTAAATTAATTGATTTATATATATTTGTCCTTTAAATTTTTGACTCAAGAAATATGTGAGAACAACTGTTTGTCACTACAGGGGTTTCTGGGAACAAGTCAGATCTCTGAGGCTGGTTGAGAAGAGCAGGAGTAAAGCTAAAAGCAATGAGGTGGTGGGGCTCTTAGCTAAAACCTGAAGACTTGGCCTTTTGCTCTAGAGTTGCCCTGGTAAATGTCCAGACGCCCACTTCACAGCAGTCTCTTTTGCAGTGAGAGAGGGCGTGTGCTGGACTTCAGACTCTGAGGAGAGATGCCGCTGCGGATTCCAGACAGCAGTGTCTCCCAGTGAGTGATCCCAACCGCTTGTTATTTGGAGAAACAGAAATCACTTGGCATTTGGTGAACTATTTGCCCTCAGGATATTTTTTATTCATGAGCTAAGAGCACCACTAACTTGAACTTCATTCTCTGCTCTGATCACTTGTGAGTTAAGAGCTTGAGCGCTGCTGGCAGGGACTGACCGGAGAGGTGCTTGCTGTGTTCACGGACTCATGCACAGCGCCTCCACCCGGCGCGCTCACCCTCACAGCAGCCGCGTGAAGTCGCTGAAGCTCGGAGAAGAGTGTTGGAGTTGGAATAGGGTCCCGGGAAGTTCAGGTGCTAAAATTAGCGCTCACTGGGGTTAGCGTGCTTTACTGTAAGTGGGGGGCTGGACAGATGGTCGGGAGCCGCTTGTACTGGTCTGTCCTGGGTAGTGGCTGTCCTACAACACAGTGTAACGATGGGTGACTCGGTCTCTGTCGGAGTTGAGGTTTCCTTCACAAGGTGCCTGAGACGCGAGCTTGTGACTGGGCCAGGTTATGGTTGTTTCTCTTGCTTGACCATTACCTAGGAGGGCTGGATAATGTGAGGCGGTTCCCGAGTGGCTGTTCTCTCTCTGCAGAGAGTCCTAAATTTTGGAGTTGCTACAGGGTCAGCAGTGGCCACTACTTTATGAATAAGCTGGATTTGTTCCTTATCTGGTTGGGTCCCCTGCTACTAATTTGCTTCTTTTATTTTAGAAAAACACTTAATGGAAAAACAGGAACTCCTAATTCTATTTCACCATTGCTGAGTTGAGTCTGAACTGTTTGAACAATTAAATAAAAAGGCCCAGAAATTAAATCGACCACTGATTTGTTTTAAGAGGTTATGAGCAGCCGTGGAGTCCCCCGGGCTTCGGTCTCACTCCGCCCTGCCCCTCTGAGTGACCAGGGCAGGAGGACGCTGCCAGGTCACAGAGGAGGAGACCCTTGCAGTCGCTGCAGCTCCCCCGACGGCCTTTGTCCTCTCAAACCCCAATGTCCCGCCTCCCCTGCCCAGGCTTCTGCTCTGCTGCGGTCAGTCCAGGCCCACAGGTAACCACGCGTTTCCTCTTTGCCGCGAGCCAGGCTCGGTCCCGGGTGTAGTGCACGAGCCACAGAAACTGTGTGTCCCAGCTGGCTGAGTGCGCTGCCTGCACGGGGACAGTCACTTGCCTGGGAGCGTCCTTCCGTCATTGGGAGAGGAGGATCATCCCTGCTCTGCCCATTTCAGTGAGTTGTGTTAAGTATGAAGTAAAATAGTAGGTGGGGAAGTATTTTGTTCTTTGAAAGGCCTTTGTAATCTCAGCTTCTGTTAGTCAGAAACTGACAGCAGAGCCCTGCCCAGCCGGTCTAAGGGAAAAGCTTTCTCAGTCAGCAGTGCGGCCTCTGCGTATCGGGTCTGTCCCTGCCCGCCCAGCCACGTGAGACCTGCTTCGCCCTGCTGTGCGGAGCAGGCATTCAGCTGCCACCTTCCTGGGCTCCTTTCGCCCAGCCCAGCGGGGATTCTGACCCTTGCAACAGTTTCTTAAGCCAGACTCGAAATCAGCTCCCGCTGCCTGTCAGCAGCCACTCCCTGCTTTTCTGTGTTAAGTGGCCTTCGTGTTAAGGCTCGTTATTTGCAGCCCCTGTTCAGAGGATGACCGTCTCTGACCGGAGACCCCAGTGCAGGTAACAGTAAGGAGTAGCTGCTGCCTTCCGAGAAGTCCTCACTTGTGCCGGGCGCGTGTCTGAGCAGGTTACAGTGTGTGTTCTGATCGTGACCCTCACCCGACTGCTGCAGTTTTCCCAGTGAGGTGGCCGAGGCTGAGAGGAGCAGCTTGTCCTCGGTCCCTGGCCACTCATCGCAGAGCCAGACTCCCCGTCACCTGTCCCCTGAGGACCCGAGCCTCGGTGGCAGAGCGTGCCCACTCCCAGCCAGCTAGCGGCAGCCTCTCTTCCGTCCCTGCCTATTCTAGAGCTTGACGAGTCTCGGCTCTCCTGGGCAAGCAGCACGTCTGGAAGAGACCGTGGTCTGAGTCCCGTGGCGGTAGCAGGGGAGCGGCCCTGGCGTAGGTGTTCTGGGCCACATTTGTGCTGCCACCAAATCCCAAGCCTCCGCCTGCTCCAATTCAAGGTTTCCTAGCCTGGGCCTGTGGCTGGGCCTCGGGGAGCCACGAGCCCTCTGGGGTGGGCGGGCAGCTTTGGTGTCTGCTCGTTGGTGGGCACAGCGCTTTTTCTGAGAATTGTGGCTTGCGGAACGGCAGTGAGGTGTAGTGTTCTCTTTACCTAGATCACAAATTTAGTCTTCTCCCAGGAAATTATCAGCGCTCTCCTCTCCCCGTAAGAACAGTTAAAAGAACAAATGTAAATACCTAAACAACAAATTTCCGATTTAATCTTTGAAAGTGAAAATGCCTGTGTGTGGTGCTGAGGTCCCCAAGGCCCTCTGAGAGGAGGCCCAGCTGGGGGTGCTCTGGGGCTCATTCAGTCGCCTCCCTGCTTCCTGGGCGCTCGTAAATGTTATCTGTGTAAGTAAGAAGCAGACAGAATGAACCCTGGGCCTGCACGAGCGGGACCACGTCTCTGTTGACGAAGTAACTTCAGGCCTGCAGAGCGCTGGACACTGTCTCTGGACACTAGCCCTGCGTGCAGCTGCACGTGCTATCATCTGTGGACACCTGTGTCGCCGATGGCTACAGAAAAGACCACAGTAGAGGCGCTCAGCTGCCAGGCAAATAATTGTCCTGCTGCTTCCTTATTAGGTTAAAATAAGCTGTGCTGTGTGCAGCATCCAGTTACCGTGTTCGCATTGTTGTCCATGCGGTGCGCCGGGCACTGCGTGGGTGCTGGCCGGCAGAGTGGTGTGCCTGGGGGCCTCCCGGGAAGATCAGCACAGGGCTTGCGCAGCCGTGGGCCTGAGCAGTGGGTGTGGGGCGTTGACGTGATGCGGCAGAGCTGTGGCTGAGGCTGCCTGGTGCAGGAGGGGTGTTGGGGGGGTGCACCCTGGGGAAGACATGGCAGACCCCTCACCTGAGGGGGTAGACTGGAGGCGAGCCAGGTGTGCGCTGCCAGCAGAGGGACCAGGCAGGGGAGGGACCAGACGTGATCACCCTTCACTCAGGGGCCGTTCCATTCAAGAGAAAGGTTGGTGCCGAGAAGAGGAGCTCATTAATTTAACCTTGCTGGGCATACCTGTGTGCGTGAGCAGGCACACCGAGTGAGGTGCAGGGCTCCCTGGAGAGGACATTGGTAATGGGGTCGGCAGGCTGAGCGGCACAGGTCTCTTCTGGCCCCAGCCTTGTAAGGAGGCTTGAGTCACGGTTCTCCCGCCGGCTCCCCACTCAGGGGATGTGTCCTTCTCGTGCGGTCTGTGCCTCGGGCCCCTGAGCCAGGTGGCTCCAGCGTGCTGCCTCCATGCCTCAAAGTCAGAGTTGGCTGCGAACCCCTTATCAGTCATGTTTTGTTTTGTTTGTTTGTTTGGGGCTGTGGGGTGGGAGCACGGGAGAGAGAGACGGAGAACAGTGGGACTGAGGAATGGACGATGAGCCCAAGCTCGAGAGGTCAGAACTCGGAACCAGGATGCTGTGCGGGTGAAGACGGAGCTCTCTCCGTCCAGCCCGCGTGGCCACTGAGGACACTCCAGAAGGCCAGTGCAGACCCTCTCCTGGAGAAGGGAGCAGCGCTGAGTGGTTATGGGGTTTATTCTTAAACAGCATTATTCATAAAAATATAATTACATTGTAAAATACAAAAATAACTCATACAATTGAATGGTAACATGTTTTCCAAGTCAGTCATGCAGAGCAGAAAACACATGGAAGAAACGCGGCGCCCAGTCCCCAGAGCCCAAGCGGCAGGAGACTGGTGCCTGCCTGTGGCAGGCACCGGCAGACCCTTCTGTCCTCACGCGCGGGAGCGTCACGTTTCTCTCTAACGATGAAGAGTCTGTGATAACATATAATGAAGTGTAGGGGAAATTATTTTGCGATTAGCCTTCTATGTTTGTGGGTTTGGGGGGTTTTAATTCCTCTGTCCCAGCATGAGGATGAAAAGTTCGGGAGAACCTTGATCACATGAGACTTTGGTAGCTGGTTCCGGTTTTTCATCAAGCACTAGGGGGCGCCTCCGGTCCACCGGCTCCCTTGTTTCCCCAGACCAGTGGCCACAAGCTCTGGGAGGGAGTGTTTGCTGCCCATAACTCATTTACTTTCTGTTCCCCTGACTGATCTGTTAGGATTGTTTATATTTTACTGATCTCGCAGATGTTTTATTTAGGTCCTTTCTTTGTGAATCACTTAGGTATACAATCAACTTTTACCCCGACGTTGGCCTTAACACCGCAAAAGACCTGGGTTTCCAGAGGCCGCTCCCTGGCCTGTGGCCTCCCCGAGGTTCATGGCGTCCTGGTCCGGGCTGCAGTCTGAGCAGCGCTGTGCTCCTGCCCACCTCTTCCTGGTGCAGCCAGGCCCCAGGAGGTGTTGTGACGGAGTCAGCCTATGACCATCAGCAAGGGCAGGGGTGCAGAGTCAGCGAGGAGAAGCCCAGCAGCTTGGGGAGGATGGGGAGGCGCTGAAGGAGAGGGCGCCGGCTCAGGCCCCAGCAGCACAGATGGGCCTGCCCCGCCCCCTCGCGGTCACTTTCTTTATCTGTCAAGTGAGGCTGGACCACACTGGTTTCAGGGTGCCTGATTACCTGGAACCAGGGCTGAGGGGAGGGCAGAAAGTGAGATTTGCGAGTCAGCCGTGAGGTGCTGCTGTTTGAAGCTTTTGGAAGGGATGAGCACTGGCTTTATGGTCATTCTTCAAAGGGCACATATTCCCTACTATTGTGTTTCATAATCTTTAAACTGTCATTAAATAAGACACCAAAGGGAGTGGGTTAGTAGTTTAGAGGAAGGATGCAAACAGTTTTCAGAGAAGCGTTTTGGGGAGCACCAGGGCACTGGATGGAGTGAATAAAGCAACCAGTAGTAGCCACCAATGACGGTGCTTGGCAGGCGGCCTCAGGGCGAAAGCTTGACAAGAGGCTCTTTCCCCGAGAGGCCAGGCGGTAAAGCAGTGAACGGGAACAGGCAGGCCTGGGGTTTGCAGTGGTGGGCGAGGAGGAGGAGAGCCTAGTGGAGTGTTTCCAGGGCAGAGAGCATGGTGCCTGTGTGACGGCTAAGGCGTGCAGGAGGGGCGGTGGTAGGAGAGGGAGGGGCTGCAGTGCAGACTCTGGAGGAGCTTAGTGGCCTCGACTGAGAGCCCGATGTGCCGGGTCCTGATGCAGTGCCCTGGTCAAGTTACATAAGCACCTCTCACCCCACCGACTTTCCTGTGACATGAGGGTGGTGGTGCTGTCCCTTGCGGAGAAGCCGCGAGGTCACAGGTTTGGAGCAGCAGCGCTGATCAGGGCTTCATAAAATGGTGGTGGGTGAGGCTGACCCAGAACTCAGGTAGGTGGGACTGCTGGGGTACCATTCAGCACTGGTTAGTAGGAGCAGAGACCCCCAGCAGAACCCTGGACAGTAGTGGTCACTGAGCAAGAATTCTGGGTCCTGGGCTGAAAATTTCCCTCCCCAAACAGGAAATACTTCCATACCACCTGGAGGCGCCCCTGGCAGCGCTGAGGAAGCTGCTGTTTTCTGAGACTTCTTGATTTGTGCTGTGATTTATCCTGCAGATCAGTCAGAAGAAGCTGAAGAAGTACGAAAAGGAGTATCACACCATGCGGGAGCAGCAGGCCCAGCAGGAAGACCCCATCGAGCGATTCGAGGTGCGTGCCTACGGCCTGGAAGGCCTCCCGCCCTTGTGCTCGTGTGCCTGTGCCCCGACCAGCTTTGCTGAGGCCTTAATACTCAGTTCCACTGCTTATAGGTTCAAGGGTTAGTTTGAGTTTGCAAGTGAGAAAGCAAGATGGTCCGCCTCAGACCAGCTGCCTGGTTTGTTGCAGCTCAGGGGCCTTTCATCACAGGGGAAAGTGACGTCTTGATGAGCCCACACTAGGGCTAGTCACATCTCCCGTTACTTCCGTAGGACTCAGAAGTGAGTTTGGAGGATGAACCCTGAAAATTTATCTCACCTGGTCTTTATGTGGCTTTCACTGGTTTCTTTCTTCCTGTCAGCGGGAGAATAGGCGCCTGCAAGAAGCAAACATGAGGCTGGAACAGGAAAACGACGACTTGGCCCATGAGCTGGTGACCAGCAAGATTGCCCTGCGGAAGGACCTGGATAACGTAAGTCCAGCTGCCCTGCAGGGTCGGGTCTGTGGCGCCCTCTCCCTTAACGTATAGCCCCTCAGAGTGTGTCTCCACCTGGCTGGCTGCCGTCTCCCTCGTGATGAGCTTGTCCCGTCGTGTTCCGCCCCTGCTCCTTCAGGGAGGGTCGGCCGTCGCGTCAGCCCTCCCGACCACAGGGGTTGTACGGGCAGTCCTTGATCTCCTCTGATTGACTGACAGACCTTTCGGCTCATTCTTAGGTCATCACAACTGGCAGTAGCACTCACCACGTGGTTCCCTTGACTTTGCACCCAGACGTGGGGGGAGACCGTGCTGTTCCGCATCGCCACACCTGCTGAGTCAGGCTGCCGGCGGTACAGCCGACGCCATCTGTGGCTCTGGTTTGCTGGTGTCATTTCCTTTGCTTTTCCTGACTGTAGAGATTTGCAGATGAAGGCTTTCCTGGTGCTTTCTCTACCAAACTTCTCTTAGAAGAATTGTAGTCTCTCATTCGTGGCTTTTAAGTCAGAGGCTGGCGAACTTCTGTGAAGGAAAAGTCGGTACGTGTTGGGGCTCCCCATGGATGGACGGCGCACGCACAGAAGGGCTGCGCCCCAGCAGCGCTGTGTCTGCAGGGGTTGGTACAGCCAGATGTGGCCTGCTGCGGCTTGTCGGCCCCTGACCCCGACTTCCCGTTCAGGCGCGAGGGCTGCTTTTCTGCTCTCTAGTTTCCTCAGCTTCCAGAGGTAGACGTAGGCGGCCAAGGGCTCAGGGGGCCTTATGTGATGTGCTCAACCCCAGAGGATCTGTGAATTCACAGCGTCCTTGACGTCCATCAGGCGGGCAGGAAGGTGGTGTGCGCTTGTGTGTTTCTTTGGAAGTTGTGCTTTGAGAATCAAAGTGGCTCACGTGTCGGATGGAAAGAGAAGGGCAGTGTCTACCAGTTCTTCTTGCTTCTCTCTAGTAAAAGCGTAAGAGCAAAAACTTTAAATAGACCTAGGTTCTAGCTCCGGTGACTCTGCTTGCAGCTTGCCCTGGATACCCAGCAACGTGTTGTGGAGCAGCAGCTGTGTCCCGGGGTGCGATGAGAATGGCATGGTTCGGGGTATATAAAAATTACCACAAGGTCAAAAACCAAACAAGCACGGACCGTGTTCGTTTCCTCTGTTACCTGGCTGTCCGCGCCAAGTAACATCGTGTGCCTGGGAAGGCTGCAGGTACCAGATTTTGCAGGCAGCTGTTTCAGGGTCTTGACCTTCAGCAGCCAGAACCTGGAGACCCTGCTGCGCCTGGGCTCACACCAGCCGGAGGCCAGGGCCTGGCCAGGACACCACAGGCTCCCTGAGCGTCCCCGCACTTGGCTCTGCCTGGAGCGTGTGGACTTACTGTACCAGATCCTCAGGGCAGCCCCATTGCGTGAGGGATGTGAGTGATCCCTGGTTTACTGGGAAGGAAGCTGAAGCGAAAGGAGGTCAGATGCGCTGCATGGGTCACCGCCAGCTTCAGACTGTAGTGAGGGGCTGGGCGGATCCCGTTCTACACCCCTGGCTCTCTGAGAGCAGCAGGCCCCATGTCCGTGAGGCAGGGGTGCCGTCCCGGGTCTTGCCCTCACAGCGCCAGGCAGACAGAGCTGGGGTCCCTTCCCAGGTCACTCTTCTTTGGTTTCTTTGGAGTCACCCCTGAAAATCAACTAGGTTCTATATTGAGGGGTATAGGATCCTCCCCACCGTTTTTTTTACTGGGAACTCAGGTTGTTGAAAGGACTCAATTTGTTTCCCTTTCTGCCTTCAAGAGAGACGTTCTCGTGTGTGACTTACAGGATGTTCATTATACTGTTTCCTTTTGGTTCTATATCACTTACCACTCGTCACCCTGCAGGTGTGGAGAATCCCCTCGTCAGCTCTGAGTGACCCTGGAGCTCACGGGGTACTCAGGCCGAGGGGGGCTGTGCAGGGCAGATGGCCTGGGGTGGCGCCTGAGTCCATGGTGCGCTCCGTGCGCCGTGCGAGGGGAGCGTGCCGGGGACAGGCCCAGCGGTCGCCTGCCCGGTCCGAGTGCTGGCTCCACTGGTGCTCGTTCCGTGGCCTTGAGCACGTCGCTCCGTTCCTATTTATGTCTGGGCCTCTTCAGTCTGTCTCCCCCTCCGTCATGTGTCTGTCCCGCTGCCAGCACCCCCTGCCTTGGTGACTGTGGCATCACCGTCTTAGAATCTGGTTATGCGAGTCCTCCAGTGTTGTTGTTCTTTTTAAAAATTGTTTGGCTATTTTGAGTCATTTGCATTTCTGTAAATACTAGAATCTTCTTGTCAAATTCTAGAAATAAAAGCCTTCTGGGATTTGGAGTGAGATTGCATTGAATCTGTAAATCAGCTTAGGAAGAACTAACATCTAAACAATAATTGAACTTTCCACACATGAACGTTAAATTTCCTTCTAAATTTTCATTTTTTTAGGTCTTCTTCAGTCCTAGCAGTGTTTTCTCGTTTTCACTTTCTCAGACTTGGCGTATGTTTCAGTCTGTTGTAAAGGGTGGTGTTTTCTGTATTTTCCAGTCACTTATTGCTAATTTCTACAAATACAGTTACCGACATGACCTTAGATCGATCCTGTGACCTTGCTCAATTCAGTTATGGTTCTAGTAGCTTTTCTGTATCTTTTCCATTTTTCCATGCACATAATCACCTCTGAAGAAAGGCGGTTCCGCTTCCCTGCAGCTCTTCGTGCCTTCCCCCTTGCGTCCCGCACCGAGGCCCCTCAGAGCAGAGAGGGGTGGCACGAGTGGCCTGTGGCCTGGCTCGGTGCTGGCAGGGGGTTTGCACCGGTGACGGCCAGGAGTTGTCTCTTCCACTTGCGAGCGGCAACGTGGGCCAGTGTTGAGCTTTGTCACTTGCTCTTCCCGTATCTGTAGTGGGGCTAAATTGGTATTTCTCCTAATTCTGTTACTGCAGTGAAGTTAAATGGATACAACCAACCTTGCATTCCTGGTTGCAAGGTTGGGGTTTCTTTTTTTATTAAAGATTGTTGTGTTCATGAAGAATATTTTTCTGGAGTTTCTTTAATGTTCTTGTCTGGTTTTGGTAACAGGGTAATGCTGGCCTCCTAAAATAAACTGGCCTGGTCTCTCTTCCTGTTTTCTTAAAGACTGTGTGTAGGATTGTTCTTGATTAAAGATTTGATTTCCTAGTGAAGCTACATGGGCCTGGAGTTTTCTTTTTTTTTTTTAAAGGTTTATTTATTTATGCATACAAGCACTGGGGTACAGGCCAGAGATATGGGGGGGGGGAGAGGATTCACCACAGAGAGCGGGGAGCAGAACAGGCAGATCAACGGAAGTACACTGCTGAGGGGAGCAGCGGGCACGGCAGGAGAGGTCTGCTGCACCATGTGGGTCCCCCTCCTGGCCGGCGGCAGGGATCGAACTCGTGCTGCAGTGGCTGCGGTTTGCTTCGTAGTGCGTTGCTTAACCCACTGCGCCACCAGGGAGGCCCTGGAGTTTTCTTTGCAGGAAATTAATTATGAATTTAAATTTATTTCCAAGATATGGAAGTATTAAAATTCTCTAAGCCTTGATAATTTGTTTTTCAAGAAATTACCATCTCAGTTGTCAAACGTATTGGTGTAGTCATTGATATTTCCTTATTCTTTTGATATTTATAGGACCTGTGAATAATTTGCCTTTTTTCCTTAATCTAGCTAGTTTACCAATTGTGTTGCCTTTCAAAAGCAAGCTGACTTAGGCTTCATTGACTGCTTCTTTTTATTATTTCCTTTTACTTTCTTTTGGTTTAATTTCCTTTTTCTAGCTTCTTAAAGAGAAAGCTTAATCACTGATTTTGGACCGGCCTTTTAAAAAAATAAGCATTTGAACATCTCCCTAAAATCTATTTCAGCTGCATCCCACACATTCTGATGTGTTTTTTATTTTCATTCCAGTCTTGTGATTTCTTTGACTGTGAGTTAATTAGCAGCATGTCCTTTTAATTTTCAACTCTTAGGGATTTTCCCCAGGAATTTTTCTATTGTTGATTTCTAATTCCATTTTGATCAGAGTACAAATCTTGCATGGTTTTAATTCTCTTAAAATACATGTGTGCCTATTTTAGGGCCCACCGCTTGGCTGGTTTGGGTGAGAGCGCCACATGTTGGGGGAGTCCGAATGTTGTCTCAGGAGTGGAGTGTTCCCCGAGTGTCATTTCTGACAAGTTGGGTGACACTGCTCAAGCCTTCCACAGACGCATCGCTTTTCTCTTTACTTGTTCTGGCACTGCGAGAGCAGTGTGTAAAATCTAGCAGTGTGTATCTGTTTTTCTTTTAGGAATGGCAGTTTTTATTTCCTGCTATTTGCAATTACGCATACATTCTGGGTTATTACACTCCCTTAGTGGAGTGACTCTTATTGCTGTGAATTGTTCCCTTAGTGCCTGGGAATTCTCTTTCTTCTAACTCTCCCTCACCTCCCAGTAATACAGCCACTCCTGGGGTGTCACATGGTCTGTCCTTTTCTGCCCTTTTACCTTCTTTTTAAAAAAGATTTATTTATCGTTGTGTAGAACTAGGGTGTAGACCAAAGGCGTGGGGGCGTGAGAAGTTTCACCAGAGACAGAGTGGGGAGCAGAAAAGGCAGATCCACTGAAATACACTGCTGAGGGGAGCAGTAGGTGAGAGAGGAGAGGTCTGGTGTGGGTCACCCCCCTGGCTGGAGTTTGAACTCATGCTGGAGCGGCTGGCAACAGCTTGATAGTGCTGAGACTTGACCCCTGTGCCACCAGAGAGGCCCCTGCCTTTTTATTTTTAACATATCTGTGTTTTTATATTTAAAATGTGTTTATTACAGCACACATAGAATTGGGTCTTGCTTCTTTAATTCATTCTGAGACTGCTTTTATATACTTATTTGAAAATATTTACAGCAGCCATATCTGATAAAAATTCATATACAGAAATTTTACACACAAAGACATTACAATTAGATATAGAAATCAAACAACTTAAAATAAGCAAAAGATTTGAAGAGCTACCTCACCAAAAAAAAAAAATGTATCACCAAAAAGCACGTGAAAATCAACTTAGCATCATTAGTTAAAAGGGAAATGCTGGGCCTCCGTGGTGGCACAAAGGGTCAAGCACCGCATCTGCCCACCAGACCTTTCCCGCCTCACCTGCTGCTCCCCTCAGTCGATCTGCCTGTTCTGCTCCCCGCTCTGTCTCTGGTGAGTCCTCTTATCCTGCCCCAGCACCTCTGGCCTACACCCCAGCTCGTGTATGCATAAATAAATACATTCTTTTTTAAAAAAGGGAAATGCCAGTTAAAATCCCAGTGAAGTACCACTGTGTCCTCCTGTAGTAAAGTGTGGCAGTACCGAGTGCTGGAGAAACATGGAGCAACTGGCACTCCTCAGTACGGAAGTCAAACACAGAAACACTTCGGAAGATATTTTGGCAGTCTGGAAATCAGTTGACCATACATTTGCCATTTAAACCATTACTAGTTATTTATCCAAGAGAAATAAAGACATTATGTCCACAAATGTTCACTTAGGCTTATTGTGTGTGGTTGTGTGTCTGAGAATGGGAATGTTCAGAACAGTTACATTCAGTTAAGTTGTTTATATAATTAATGATTTTTAACATATTTGATGTAATTCTGGTGGATGCCTTCTTGCTGTTTGTTCTCCACTTGCTTTTTCTTCCTTGTTTCCAACTCTCCTCCTCTGCCTCTTTGAATTCATTGGAGATCACAGGGTTTATCTCCTCTGTGATTGGCTTAGTTGCTCGGAACTAGCTCTGCCCTCTCTGACCTCCTAGCTGTGCCTCCTTAGCCCGAGGCCGGCTCTGTCTGAGCTCCTCACCATGCTCGGTGGTCCAGAATGTACCTTGAGGCAGAAACTCAGGGGTGCCAGGAGTCTCCTTGTTGTTTCATTTCCTTTTTCCAGAACCACCATCCTTCATTTGTTTCAATGAAAATGAAACATAGTTTGAAGTGAAAATAGTTTCAAATATTTTGTCCAGTTTTTGTTCACACTGGGAGGGTAAACCTGGTCCCTGTTAGTCCCGTGACCAGAAGTGGAGGTCTGGATTCGTGTCCATCATCACCAGACACTCTCCCACTTCTGTCTGTGGGGCAAGGGTTGGGCAACAGCCTCTGTGCGTCCTCACTGGGCACAGCACCGTCGGCTCCCAGGTGAGGGCGGCAGGCTGGCCTCCCGTCAGGTGACGTGGCTTCGGGTGACTGCGTGCTCCACCACAAGAGCTTGGGCAGGCACTTCTATACCTGCTCTCTCATGAACTGGGGGCGGGTAGCCAGGGACCCCTGGGTCAGAAGGGCAGCGGATGGTCTGGCTGTGCCTCATTCGCAGGGTGCAGACTCCACTGGTCCCACCCCCCGTGACCGTGAAGGTGAGCAGGAGAGCGCCCAGGGGTGCAGGCTCTGAGCCAGAAGATGTGAACTGAGCCCCGGGGGGTTGTTCTGCCAATTAAAGTCAAACCAACTTCAGCAGGACTTTATTCTCCTTCCTAGTGATTCCTTGTCGCTTGAGTCTTGTTATTCCCCTTTGGGCTGCGTCTTGGGTTGAGCTAGAGAAGGCGATGAGCCATCTCCAGGAAGGACAGGCCTCGGCTGTGGACGCCCTGGCTGCAGGTGCAGCTGGCCAGGTGTGCTTTGCGTCTTGGAGCGTGTGCGCTCAGCTCCCTGCTTTAGGGCCCAGCCCTCTGGGACCCGTCCTCCCAAAGAAGGTCCAGCAGAGGAAGCGTGGTGGAGTGGAGAGAACAGGGGGCCCCTGGAGCTAGGTGACATAAGAAGAAGCACTTTAATTTCTGGAAAGCCACCGCCGCTGCCAACAGAAGTTACACATGGGGAGCCAGCAAAGCCCCTCCACATCCAGTGGCCCGTAGCCGGGAGCCCACCCGTTGACGGCTGCCATCGGCATGCCTGGCTGTCCTTGGACTGTCCGCTAGCAGGGACCCCTTCTCACCGGACCCCCAGCTCTGCCCCAGACCGTGGCGTGCTTTAAGAAAACACTGAGGAAGGGGTGGCCTCATCCAGTGCTGCAGGGTGTGACAGAGCAGCGGGGCCACTGGGGTGAGAAGACAAGCAGCAGGTCGCCGGTGTCGGCAGTGTCTGAGCATGTGCGTTCCGTGCCAGGTGTGTTGCTCCTCTCAGGAAGGTCCTCGCCTCGGAGATGCGCTCAGTCGCTTGTCCGGGGGGGGGGCGCGTGGTCACCAAGGATGGGCGCTGAGCTCGGGCTGCCTGATGCCAGAGACTAACGCCTGGCCACTGCCCGTACTACCTCTGGGCAGGAGATGGGTAGGTGCGTCTGCGTGAGTCTCGTCTCCGTGTAACTCGGACAGGATTCTCTTCTCTGCCTCAGTTCCCCATCCTTAAAATGGGGTTGGGACTGATGAGTCAAATTCCTTCTAGTTCTCAATTCTTTTTCTGTGACAGCTTCTCTTAAATGTTTCAGGCTGAGGAGAAGGCAGATGCCCTGAACAAGGAACTACTTATGACCAAACAGAAGCTGATCGATGCAGAAGAAGAGAAAAGGAGGCTGGAGGAAGAGTCTGCTCAGGTGAAGGACGCTTGGACCCTCCCAGTCCTGTTTCACAGCTGCCTGAGGACAGTCAGCTGGGAGCTTCCTGTTGTCACCAGATCACCCAGGGACAGCAGCTTCCGTTTCTCTCCCCAGACCTTTTTGATTTGCCTTGTTGAAGCAAGATGATTCTTCACAACTAAAGCCCACCCGTCTGGGGGCGGGCGAGATGACGAGAGGGTAGGGCTCTGCAGGCGAAGGCCGGCGTTGCCGGATGCGCCTTTCCCTTGCCTGCCCACGGACACTGCCCCACAGAGCAGGTTCTGGAAGGCCTGGCTCTGGCCAGCTGTCCCCCATCAGGGGACAGATTTGTAGCCACAGGACGAGCTTCGGCTGCCCTTCGGTGTCCCCACACACCCCAGGGTGGCGCCCGCCTGTCCCAGTCACAGCCATGGAGAGCCGTGGGCACAGGGTGCTCTCTGGTCTGTGCCAGCTCCCAGCTCCGGCCCTAGGCGGGTAGCACTGGCAGGAGGCGCCTCAGCGCAAGCCCCAGGCGGGGGTGGGTTTTGCTGTTTTCCAGATTGTGCCTGTTCTCGCTCTCCTGGCCTCAGCAGTGGGTTTACAGCTGGAGAGGAGGAAGAAGGCGGGTGGATTAGCGCCTTCCAGCGTTCTCTCGGGCACATTTGGGAAAGCCCAGGTCCGAGCTGTTAGTTTCAGAGCTTTTGTAAATGTCCCTGAAGCACTCACTTTAGCTTTTTTAAATGTATGCAGTTAAAAGAAATGTGTCGCCGGGAGCTGGACAAGGCAGAGTCGGAGATCAAGAAGAACAGCTCCATCATTGGAGACTACAAGCAGGTGGGCTTGCGCACACGGGCTGGGCCCTGCTGGGCTGGGAGCGGCGTCCCCTCACACCCACATGTTCACGTGCCCATCCTGGCGGTGCCCGGTGCTGCCCCTCGCCAACGGCGCCCACCTAGACTCTTGGCCACCCCACTGCCAGAGGGAGGTGTGAGAGGAACCACCAGGCCTCATGGGCAGGCGCTTGGGGACAAACCCCCGCTCCGCTCTGGGCATCTCATTCAGAACCTGGCCTCATGTTTCAGGGGTACGTGGTCTCTCCCTGGCCGGTTGAGCCCCTGCACGGGGCTCTGGTGCTGGCTCACGAACCTGGCAGGATTCATAAACCTAGCTCTCGGGCAGTGCGGGAGGGCGCCAAGCCCAGGCCAGGGACGCGGGGACCAGGCCCCTCCGCCACCCTTGCCCCGGCCCCACCTGTGCCAGAGGGGCCTGCTCAAGCACCACGTCTCCATGGCCGTCTTCCTGGGTTCACATTATGCAGGTGGTGACCTGGCTGAAGTGATTGTCATTTTATGTTGTCTGTTTCTTTAGATTTGTTCTCAGTTGAGTGAAAGATTAGAGAAGCAGCAGACAGCTAATAAAGTGGAAATTGAGAAGATTCGGGTAAGTCACCTAGCTACCAGAGAGCTCTTACACCACAGTGTGATGTCTGACTGTACTCACTAACACTGTAGATTTGGGGGAGGGGAGGTTCACCCCAATTTCCTAAGTGAGAGATGCCAGCTAGTACTGACAAGGGCTTTGTCCAGGGTGGGCTCGGGCATCACAGCCAACGCTGCCTGCCTCCCCTGGGCAAGGCACAAGGAGACCAAGGAGCTCTGGCTTTAGGTCTCCAAATGCACGTCCTGTTTCCCTTTCAGTGCCACACCCGCCTCTGGATGGCCTGACTAGTCACTGGGAGCCAGGTGCCCCAAGGGGCCCACGTGGCGCCCGTGTGGTGGGCAGGCGGGCGGTGCCCGCTGAGCTGGGGGAGGCCTGCAGGTTCGAGGCTTGGCCCGGGATGAGAACGGGGAGCTCAGGCTCCCGATCCCTCCGAACCACAGAGACACTCGTCCCTGCCCACCCCAGCCGAGCCTCTTCTGTTGCCGTGGACTCCAAGTCAGTGAGGACTTTTTTTTTAATGCTTGTTGCCAGTTTGGGGGCTTTAGTAATTTGATGTTTTTATAAAAACCGGGTTAACAGTACTTGTGAAATTTTACAAAGGTGAGTGATGTACCGAAAGATGCTTTACCATTCACACCTGCGGGCAGGACCGTGGTGAGTCCACTCGGGACCACGTCCCCTCGAGACACCACCCGAGCGGGAGGACGTGGCCATTGTCTAGCCGGCGGGTCTTTTAAGTAGAATCTTCTTTCTAGTATGAACAATGTTCATCGGGAAAAGAGAGGAAGACAAACACCATGATTGGGCACAGACGATGGCACCTTTGTGACCAGTTCGGCAAGCCGTCTTTCAGTCTTTTTCTTACCTTAACAGAGAAAATTTTACTTGTCCTAAAATTTTTTTATTTTACACTTAAATTTCTGAAAACGAGACTTTATAATTGGCGGCTCAAGTGGCAGAGTGTCTTCCTGGAGGAACGTTAGCCGCCAGTGGCATCTTCCTCAGACACGCGGTGCAGGTCGGGGACCACCCTTCAGACACGGTTTGTGTCCTGGGTCACCCAGCACCTAAACCTGACTGTGTTAGGAAAAGTTCTTCAGAAAATGCTGAGGCTGCTCAGTTTCCTAAAGGGCCAGTTTCTCTTCTTTGCCTCCTCACATCTGCCATTCAATTTGCAGCAAAAAGTGGATGACTGTGAGCGCTGCCGGGAGTTTTTCAACAAAGAAGGGCGGATCAAGGGCATCAGCGCAGCTGAGGAGGTGTCAGGTGAGGACACCGATGAGGAGAAGGAGACACTCAAGAACCAGCTGAGAGAGATGGAGCTGGAACTGGCACAAACCAAGCTTCAGTTGGTGGAGGCTGAGTGCAAGATACAGGTAACCGCACGGCCTGCTGCCGCCCCTCGTCCCTCCGTCCCCAGCGCCGCCTCCGTTCTCGGTACAGTGGGGCTCAGACCCCAGCGTGGGCTTGGACACTGGGAACCCCATTACTTGTAATTCGCCACTGGAGGTCAGATCAGCATTTGGCCTGTTTTTCCTGAGAATCACCCGTCAGCCTGGGAATCTCTGGTGGGATAGGAAACAGGCTCTAAGTGCAGCTGCGCACCGCAGCGCTGACCGGGCCAGTGCGTCAGTGCTATACCTCAGGTGGCACACGTGTCAGTGGCACCAAGGCCCAGCCTGGTTCCGGGTCCCGTGGAGAAGGCTCAGCGCAGCGGCCAGGGGCCCCTGCCACCTGCCCCGTGTCCCAGCTCCATCACTAACCAGCTTCATCTGAGTCTTCATTCCAGGTGAAATGGAAACTTTTCGTGGTCATCTTTCTTAATACTGTATTGCAAAACTGAGCAAGCCCTAGGGAGATGCTAGCCACGGGGAAGAACCAAGTTCAGGACGACAGTACAGAGCCTAGATCCCCGTGTCACCCGCCCAGCTTCAGGTGCTGGTCAAAAAGCTAGGGTGTGACTGTGTGACCGTCCAGTGTGTCGGGGATGGTCGGAGCATGGGCAGGTGGCACGCCCCGCAGCACAGTGTGGGAGGGCGGCCCGAGAGGTAGGGGCAGAGGTGGGCCCGGCTGAAGCCTCTCAGTGATGTGCTGGAGTCTCGACTAGCAGGCTTCCTGCTGGAAATGAGTGAATGATGGATGCCATTAGCCCTGACTGGTGTGCAGCCAGTAGGCTATGGGGAGGCTGTTCTAATGAACTGGGCAAGAAATGAGGTCTTAACTAAAATGATCCCCAAATTTGAAACATTCCAAATCTTTCTATGCCAGTATGAGCCTAGAGGAGTTCCCAGGGGGTCTCTCTAGACCCTTGTCTCGGCCCAGCATCTTCACATCTGTTGTTCCCTTACAGGACTTGGAGCACCACTTAGGCCTTGCCCTAAACGAGGTACAGGCGGCCAAGAAGACGTGGTTTAACCGAACACTGAGCTCCATAAAGACGGCAACTGGGGTTCAAGGGAAGGAAACTTGCTGAGAGCAGCTGCTGCCTCTAGACGTCTTCAGAAAACACACCTTTTGTTGCCTTCTTTGGCCAGACGTGTGATTGTGCCATGTCCAGGACCAGAATGAGGCGAAGCCAGACGCAGAGGCATGCTGGTAGGTCGCTGGACGGCGCGCGTGGCGCAGGCGGCCTCTGCGGAGGCCCCTGACTCCTGCTCCTAACAGGCCTGCTCGCTCACCTGTGCTCTGGACACGCTCTGGAAAACTCCGTGTGACCATCCAGGCCGCTGCCCAGAGGTCAACACTACTCCCAGCCCACAGGCTGAGTTGACATTGTCTGAGTTTGGGAATCCTTCAGGCTGGTGGTTTTTTTCTAAACCTTTCATTTTTTTTTTAAATATACATATTATATATATAATATATATAGGGGGAGGGGGAGGGGCTCAGTAATTCAAATAACTATCTGTCTCAGTGCCGGCAGGGGGCTCCCAGGTAGAAATGCAGAAGCACTTTGTGTGAAATAGGAGGGTTCCATGGTTGTAGCTGAAGCCACCCAGTTTTGTGAAGTACACGAGGCATAGGCTTTGGTTTGGCGTTACGTTTCTGGTCAATTCTATGCAACTCTTAATAGTTCCTGTTGTTTTTAGTGGTAGCTGCCAAACTGACTCACAGGGCCGGGGTGGGTGACTTGACTGACCTGAGACTGGAGTCATCGTAACGTGGACAAAGCTCGCGCTCCTTACTGCGCTGTGTGTGCAGACGTGTGTAGATGTCCTTCCCCGATCGCCCACCGAGTGTCGGCGCCCCGAGGACCGGCCTGCACAGCGGAGTCTGTGCTCGCCTGGCTCGTGGTTTTCAGCCGCCGTCCCTCAGCGCGCCTTCACGTCAGGGTCCCGGTGGTTTGTGCATCGGGGCGAGTGCGAGCGAAAGGGAGCCGTGCGTGTTGGCGTAAACGTGCGTCTGTGTAGGACGACTGTGCCCGAGCCCCGTCCGTGCTCGGGCGCAAACCTCACCGTTCCGTGGACGGCATGGTCTCACTTCAACACTATGGACTGGGGTTTTAGCACCTTTAAACCTCTTAACTTATGTAGTGACAGGCTCCTGCAGACGGAAGATCGCGTCACCTCCGCGCAGCCTGGGGCAGCCGGCTCTGAGGCACCGGTTTGTATATAGAGACACTTGGGTGGTTTCGTCTCTCTCCTGGTGACTGTACTAACGCTTGCTGAGGTCGTCTGTGACAAGGAGACTAACATGTGGCGACCCCGACCCTCCCACACCTTCCCGCCACCAATTTGTCTCTTTCCCGTTGAGTTACCAAACCATCTGTAAGCCCACCCAGAACTAGGTGCGTGGCCATTGTGCTAGGGTAGTTTCAGTGCGTCCACTTTATGAAATATAAACCAGTAAAATTGTATTACTATTTCTTTTGTTGGTTTTATTTTAACAGCATATTCATTAAATATTTTGGTACAAACAGCAATGCTTGTACAAGCCAGTTTTCTCGTTCCGCGCCCCCGGCCTGGGCTGCTGTCAGGTGGTGTGTGCACGGCAGGAGCGCTGCCCCCCCGAGGAGTAAGCTGCCGCGGTAACAGGCAAGGCAGGCGCTGTGTTCAGGTTTAGCATCTTCAGGGGCAGGTGTGGAGCCAGGCCGAGCAGCAGAGGGCCCAGGTCCCACTCGGCCTGGTTAAAGTTCGGTGGGGGCTCGGGCAGACGTACCTTTGGAGCCCTCCCACACCCTGGCCCTGCGCATCCTCCTTCCTCCTCAGCCCTGTTCTCTGGCAGGTCGAACAGCGGTGCTTGTTCAGCGCTAGTCCCCTCCCGCTCAGCCCGCCCTACAGGACCCCACCTTTGCGTGGAAGCAGGCAGAGACACAGGCAACGAAGGGACGTGGTAAGTGGGCTCCTGTGCAGTCGTCTGCCCACTGCAGTCGAGTTGGGTGGTGCCCTGTGACGGCCACCCCAGGGCTTCCAGCGCTCAGCTGTAGTCCCTGTCAGGCTGGGGGCACACTCCTGGGACCCCAACACTGCTGAGTCCAGTGCCAGGTGCCCTGAAACAGTGTCGAGACTCAGCAGGGACACTCAGGGTGGCTGCACCCTGGCCCAGAGAAAGAAGTGTGTTGTCAGCCTGGCACATGGACCTATAGGATTCCCCACAAGGCCCTGCTTTTGGGGGTGGGCACCACACGAGGAAAGGCTGACAGTGTTGGGATGTGGAGATGACAGATGCTGGGAAACCAGGGAAGAGTTTTAAGCCAATGTGGATAGAAAAAGAACTGGGGGTGCTTTGCTGTTGAGGTAGGAATCAGTGTCTGGGGGAGGAGATTCCTGGAAAGTCAAACCTTGGTGAGACAAGGGGGCCACACCTGGAAAACAGCTGCACCTTTCCACGGCCGAGGGAGCACACGGCCCACAGCACCCTCAGCCGTGCCTCTGGGCCAGTTTCCTCGGGCTGTGCTGCGCGGTGTCCCCTGCTGCGACCCAATAGGTGCCAGTAGCAGGACACCCCCTGGTAGTGCAGACTCATGCTGGGAGGAGTGGGGGTCGCCTGGCTGAGAACCCCGCCCGAGGGAGGTGAGACGAACAAGGGCTGGCTGGGAACCACCATGCCGGGAGAGCCAGGCCTGAGAGGGAGCAGCAGAGTAAGCACGTGTGGGCTCTAGGAAGTGCCGCTGTGCACAGGGACACTCCAGGGTAGAGGAGCAAAGGCTTCGTGCTAGAGGGGCAGGTCCTGGCGCTGC
Organism: Galemys pyrenaicus; assembly: GCA_019455555.1. Lineage (NCBI taxonomy): Eukaryota > Metazoa > Chordata > Mammalia > Eulipotyphla > Talpidae > Galemys > Galemys pyrenaicus. The sequence continues at coordinate 4,540,836 of JAGFMF010011785.1, read as the reverse complement.
CTATGCGCTCAGGGCTCCTCGTGTGTGTGTGTGTGTGGCCGGCCCAACTCGAGCAGATCCCCAGAACCTTGTTAGAAACTTCCAGGCAGGAGGTGGCTCAGCGTGAAAGCAAGGCCCCAGGAGTGCCGCCTCTTTGCCGAAGGGCGAGCGAGCGGGCGGTGGGAGGTGACGGAACCAAGTCCCCACGGCAGCTGAACGCACACGTGGACAGAGTACATTGAGCGGGGAGGAATGAGTGGCACCTGGCCAGAAGAGCTGCTGCCCTCCCGGGCCGAGCTCCACAGTGGCTGGACAATACCCCGGGACCGGAGCATCTCACCTGCTCAACAGGCCCGGTCCCGACCCGGGGGCACGCCTGCCGACGCACGTGGGCCTGACTCAGGTACAGGAAGGTGAAGAAATGAGACACGAGGTTAGGACCGCAACAGGGGCTGACTCCAGTCCAGCACCTGCCCCTCCCCCCTTGCACCGGGGGGCGCCGTGGGGAGCCATGTCCCTGGCCCAGGCCACACGGTGCTAACCCACTCTCCCTCCCAGCACCTCGGGCAAGCAGCACCCCAAGACACTCCGGCCAGGAGCTCGGGTGCGCACCTTCCTCTGGAAAGTCACTTAGCCTTACTGAGTGCTTAGCCGTGTGGGGCTGCCGCCTCTTGTGGGCTTGCTGAGCGACTGTCTTGACTCTTCTTGTGGGTTCTCCCTCCTTAGTCATCAGACACCCCTGTGCCTTAGGTGACCTTCCCAGACTTGCAGGGGAGGGCGAGGCCCAGCCATGAGCCTGCCTTCTGAGGCCTCAGCATCCCCTACCAGGTGCCGCCACCTCTGCCAGGCCCTACAGCAAGAGACGGTGTCGCTTGCTCCATCTAGTCCCAGGTCAACCCAGCAAGCTGTTCCTGTGCCAGTCGTGGACAAGCCTGGCTCCCAGCTCAATGGCACCTTGGGCACGAGGCTGGGAGCAGCGGTGGGCTTGCCCAGCCAGTGCCTCGGTAATGCTCATGTGGTGAAAACCCATCGAGGCTGTGCCAAGGGGCTGGGCCTTGCGTCATGGAGGAAACGAGATACCCAGGGTTCTCTGTCCGCGCAGCTCCCCACTTACCTGAAGGGCTGCAGGGGGCCTGGCCTGGCTCCCCCTAAGGCCACTGTCCTGGGCCCACGCCCACACCTTCTCTGTCCTCATTCTGAGGGCGCGCCTTGGCTCCTGGGGCAGCTGGGCTGCGGGCACTCGTGGGGGAGCAGCCGGAGGAAGAGTGTCAAGCTGCTGCTATTTTGAAGCGCCACCTCTTTATCCTGAGCCCTCCGTCGGGACAATCTGCATCAGGTCAACCCTGGGGAACTGCTGTGAGGGGTGAGTGAGGTGTGTGAAAAACGAGTCAGTTCTAAGGCTCAAATTTAGCACTAATAACTTACCACTCACCGTGCCATGTGCCGGTCCGAATTCCAGGCTGAGCGAACTTCCTGCACCATCACAGAGAAGCAGGGTTTTCAGGTTGGTGCACAAGGGCAGCACTCAGCCCTGACACGGCTGCCCAGCACGCTGGCCCTCGCCAGGAGACCCAGCCCGCCCTTCTGGGAAGGGAAGGCCCCGCAACGTGCGTGGGCTGGCCAGGGCCAGGAAGGTGTTCTCCAGGCGGCAGTTGCCAGCAGCTGTCACTGCGCCCAGCAGTTCCTGCAGACAACAGTCTAGCCCTTTGCTGTTTAAGACAGAAGCTTTTATTTTTTATTCATCCAAATGCGGAAATGTAACAGGTCAGGGCATTACAGACAAACTGCAGCAGCCAGACAGGAAGAGCAGTCTACGGCAGCGTCCAACAGTCAGCATGGAGGAGCCACTGTGGGCGTCGAGGCGGCAGAGTCCCTGTGGGGGAAGGCCAGGCATCTCTTGGTGAGGCGCTGGTGCCAGTCCACACTCGCAGGCTGCTGCTTCGACCACGCTGCAGGTTTAAAGTTCAGAGTCCCACATGTAATCACTGCCCCAGAGGGGAAGGACAGTCCACGGTGGCCACGCTTTCCAATGTGTTTTTAACATAATACACAACATAGAGTTATTGCCAAGGACTTCGCACTGCAAATTATACTATTTACACTTGCGTATTCAGAGAAAACATAGTAAGTAGGTACAGAGATATCTTAAATAGATTGCTAAAAACTAACTTGGCTGTCACCAGACCAGTGCATGAGCTACAGCCAGGAGTGCAGTGTCGTGTGTGCACCGTGCTGCGGGAAGGTGTTCAGCCACAGTGACTCTCAGCTTCCTCCCTGCCTCTTACGCCCCCACCCGGGGGCTGAGGAAGGGCTGACGCTGAGCAGGGCCACCTGGCTCCTTGGTGATGGAAGCTCCCTTTGGAAAAGCCCAGAGCTGCTAGTCTTGGACAGGTCATCTCCTGCCTCCTTCCAAGACAAGGGGGAGTCTGCCTGGACTGTGAGAAGCAAGGACCAAACCTCCGAGGCAAGTGGACTAGGATGCACGGCGGCTCCTGCCACGAGCACCCTGGGGCCAGGCCCGCCAGACTACTGCACATGCTCTCGCCCTGATAGAGACCTGTCATCTCCTCTCTGTGCTGGGCCCCAACCAGCCGCACAGCCCAGCCCAGTGCAGAGACCAGCGGGTCAGCTTGACAGGCCCTGGTGAGAGGTTACTGGGAGAAACGACTGAGTGAAAAGATACTTGGGGAAAACAGAAGTGCTGCCAAGGGCTGAAGGCTGTGAAGTTTGCCCACGGAAGGTGGCCCATGACTCATGAGAAGAATACCAGATAGAAGATTCTCACCTCAAGCCCTTAGAAAGGAAGTCCGTCTCTAGGCTGGAGACAGCTCACGAGACAGCCAGAGCCACCTTTTCCGCGAGACGTGGAAGGAGGGCGGAATCTGAGTTTCTCCTCCAGGAGGGGGCAATCGTGGTCGCTAAGCTGCCACCCACAGCCAGAGCCCGTCACAGCACGGAGGAACAAGCAATACTCAGGGTCCCCTCTGCCAAGCAGGGGTGGGGTGTGAACCCAGCCTGAGCACGAGATGCCATCACGGTCAGAGAAAGGGGTGCAGCTGTTGGAGAGGAGAGGTATTTTTGGAACCTGGGCTGGCCTCACTAAATGCTACATAGGGCCTCATGCTGGCTGTCCTCTCTGCGGGGGTGGGGGGGGGTGGGGGGGTGGGGTGGTGGTGGTGGGGGCGGTGGGTTGTTGCCCAAGGGAGCTGGAGAAAGGCAGCACTCACGCGCTGAGAGTGCCCACCAAAGCAAACCAGACTCCTTCAGTCCCGGGGTGTTTGTGAGGAGGGGCAGTGCTCAGCCCAAAGGGTTGGGGGGCATGAACCATGCAGAAGGGGAACTGATACCAGTGTGCTTTCAAGACTACGGGGAGGGAGGGCTTCGTGGAGGCGTTCTCCTCAGCTCCCTAGACCCCTGTCCCTGCCCTTGATCCATCCCCATGGACAGTAAGATAAGCATCCCACCTCATGGCAGCAGCAATACTTAGGTTAAAATCAAAGCACTTTCTGACCACCAGTATCCCTAAGCAGAACAAAGGGCAGATGTCAGGCTGGCTACCAGAGGGCCAGGGCCTGGGCAGGCCCAGGCTCCACAGAGCCCGTGCCTTTGGACACGAAAGCCAGTGCAAGGACCCAGATCCTGAAGACAGGCCACATGGGGCGTCACAGTGGGGCGCACACCCCTCGGGCATAGCCAGCCCAACCCCCACTCATGAGAATAGAAATGTCTAGAAACACAAAGAGTGTACCTTCTTCAAGATGACAGACCAAACCCTGAGGCACAGCCTCCAGGAAAAGAGTGTTGTGCGCAGGCAGCATTCCGCTCAGCTCCTGACCTCTCCAGCGGCTCTGCCTGAGGCATCCCAGCGCCCGTCCTACAGCCCGCGTCCAGCAGACACGCCTGCCCAGCCGCTCCGGGCAGCACCACCACTCTCGCTTCCAGACCTGGTCCCCGAGGCCAGTCTTTCCACAGGCCCATGGAATCTGGTGCAAGCAGGGCGCCACCAGGTCCACTTTGGGAGCCCCGGGAAGCCAGTCCCTCACAGCCCAGCCCAAGCTGTGCAGACTTGGATAGCACCTCCCTTTCTCTGAGCCATCCCACAGGCCTGCTGGGGGTTTGAGGGAAGAGCGTCTGTACAGACACGGGGCTCCTTTTCGAGCCCCCACCTGTCCTGGAACAGTACCAGGAGGGACGAGGGCCATCTGTCTCTGACACCTTGCTGGTGGTTAGCGACCACGAGCTCCCTTCTAGTCAGGAAGGTACTTTGGAGAGTATGAAGCCCTGTAGGTGTTCATAGTTGTGGTGGGCTTTTTGCCTCAACTACACTGAGCACCTTGGGGCAGGCACCATGTCCGCGTCAGGACTGGCCTAGAGCAGCTGGTGCCCGGGCAGTGTCTGCTGCTACTACTGGCTACACACTTAGCGTGCCTTCGGGGCAGGTTTCTCAAGACCTGCCTCATGCGCTGGCCTGGAACATGTAGGGAGGAAGTGAATCTGCTCATAAAGCTTTCTTGCCACAGGACTCAATTCTGAAGCAATGGGTCCCTAGCATTTTACTCTCACATACCAAAGCTCCAGGCCAACATGAAGATTTGAGACAGAACACTGCATTTGTCTTGCTGGCCGTAGTGGTCTTTGGGATAGTAAGAGAGAAGAAGCCTGAAGATGGAGATCCTGTCAGTCTCTGCCATACCAAAAAGGCTTTGGTATTCACTGGGGCACTAAAGCCAGTGCCAGAAAAATCATCCCGTTCTCTTGAGCTAAAAAGTCCAGACTAAAGGATGCCAGTGATGACCACAGAGCTGGTCTCTCGTGACCATAGTGTCACTTCCAACATGCATCTGGGATCACCTTATCCTCCTGAACACAACTGCCGCAGCCCAGCCCAGGGCCCACATCCCTTGTCCAGAGTTGCCTCTTTCCAGACCCTGATTCACCCTCAGTCCTTCCCCTCCCTGAGCCTGTCAGTGCCAACCTTTCACTCAAACCTGAGTTCCTATGGGCAGGGCCAGCAACTTCCTCATCCTCAGGGCTCACAGAAAAGACGCTCATGAAGCTGCTGTGGGAAATGGATGGGTCTGGGCAGCAAATGGAAGTTTCCAGTCACAAGCCAGAGGATGAATAATCTCTACAGTTGAAGGCAGGGGTTGTGTTTACACACTGACTATGGCTACTCAGGCTACAAAGAGCTGAGTTGCTGTGACATAGTGAAGGTCACAAACCTGAGAGATTTACAAGATGGCCCTTCCCACACAAAGGCTGGCGACTCCATGCAAGAGGCAGAGTTCCCAAACATTCGTCAACTGACACACGCAGATAAGTGGTGTCTCTGGGGTCCCTTGGGGCGACAGGCAGTCTGCATGTATCCTCTCAGAGATTCCTGCACCTGGGGCCCTCCACCCCAGCAAAGCTACAGAAACGCAGGCGCAGAGAACCTGCATGATTCCTCCCCGGGACCCTGACCACCTATCCAGGACCAACTGGGTGGCCGGACTGAAATGGTTTGCCCAAAGCAAACCCTCAGTCCCAGTTTTACAGCTTCCCCTCCTTAAAGGAGGTTTGACCTTCCACTGGCTCCAGACCTGATCTACAGATTTTTTTTTTTAAAGATTTATTTATTTATGCATATAAGTACTGGGGTACAGGTCAGAGGTGTGGGGGGTGAGAGGATTCACCACAGACAGAGCAGGGATCAGAACAGGCAGATCAACAGAAGCACACTGCCGAGGGGAGCAGCGGGCACAGCAGGAGAGGTCTACTGCACCATGTGGGTCCCCTCCCTGGCCGGCAGCAGGGATCGAACTCGTGCTGCAGCAGCTGCCGTTTGCTTCATAGTGCGTTGCTTAACCCACTGCGCCACCAGGGAGGCCCTGATCTACAGATTTGATCCCATGAGCTCCAGTCCTCACCCAGGTAAAGAAACGATTATTTTTCAAAAAGCACAAGGCCTCTGTGTGAACAAACACCCTATGGCTGTCACCCCCTTTGACAGGGGAGCCCAGCAGAGCAGCAAGTCAGGGGAAGGGAAGAAAGATGCTGACTGGCCAGCCAGCAAACCTCTCTCCCTCTGCCAGGAGAGCCTTCTGGAGAGCACAAGAAGGGGCTTCACAGCCCCACCCATGGGAGAGCTGGTTTACCAATATCCTCTTTCCTAACCTCAAAGACATGGCTTTGCTACACTGCAAGGCTTCACCGCCCACAGCTGTCACCTCCTTCCTGGCATTAGTACCTTCCTTCTGCCGCCTTCTCGGTCCCAGGCAATGCTGTCTTCTCAGCCACCCACCCACTGAACAGCGGGTACTGTGCGCAGGGCCCACTTCCCCTCACAGGTGCTGGCCCTGACTGGGCCACATGGCCCGTGGGCACCCCGCCCACTCCAGGAGGGGAGTCTGGCCTGTGAGGAGACCCTATGCTGACTCTACCTCTTTGCAAAGGGCTGCAGCTTCATCCCTTTCCCAGGCAATAGCCTCGGCCTTCCCTGTGTGGTTGTGCAAATGAAGCCCCAGAATCCCCTCATGTTTTGAAGAGCTGTCATCACGGAAGGGCACAGCACCCAGGTCCTTTCAGGACGGGGCTGAACACACATTCCATTGCCCTTCACACTCTGAGGTCCCAACAAGGAACGCTGTGCTACCCTGAGGTCTCACTACTCCGTGGGCAGACTCCTCTCCGCTTAGATGCCGGCCCGGCAGGAGCCTCCGCCACACTGTCAGCCCTCCAACTCTCGGCGCGGTGCTGGGCCTGAGCATCTCCTCCTGCGTGTTGGTCTCTTCACCAGTCTGGCACCTCTCCTGGGCTGAGTGGGAGACCTGGGAAGTGGTCTCCAAGCCCCAGCCCTGGGCCAGTGAGCACTGTCCCTCTCCAGGAGGTGGGAGACCCCAAAGATGGCTCTGATACTGTTCAAGTCTCAGAGCTGCCTCCTCCCCATTCCTGTGGTTTCCATTGTGGTCAGTGGGTTCACCTTCAACTCAGCTGCCTACGTGGAAACTTCATGTTTTCTCCAACTGCTCCTTCTCCCTTGACACAGCCTGGTGAACAATAGCAGGTTACAATGAGTTGCTCCAGGAAACCACGTGCCTGAATGGGGAGACAAGCTCTGGCCATGTCACCAGTCACAAGGGCATTCTGTCCAAACTGACATCCCATGGAGCCAGTTCCTGCGCGCACTCGATGGCCTCTTTCTGAAACGCTCCAGGTAACACAGCACTCACTCCTCACTGCACAACTCTGCCAGGGCAGCCCACCAGCACCTTGGGAAGCCAGGTTAGCCTGAACTGTCCAAGGGCTTCCTATAACCCTAGAGGGCCACGGACAGGAACTATAACCCCTTAGAACAGCTGAGTTGTGGGATCTCCCTGGTGGCACAAGGGATTAGGTCTCAGCACTGTGACGCTGTCAGCAGCCACCGCAGCACAAGTTCAATCTCCAGCTGGGGAGGCACAGCAGACTGTTCCTGTCTTGCTCCCCACTCTGTCTCTAGTGAATCCTCACCTCCTGTACCCATTCTTGTATGCAGAAATAAAATCTTTTTTTAAAAAACAAACATGTTCACACCAGGTCTCCTGTTTATCGGTCTCAACTGCCTTAGTCCTGCTGTCTCATTTTGAAGTGCTTTCAGCTTTCTTTAGTTCCCCAAGTGCCATCTTCCATAGGTTTCTCACCTCCCAGATGATACCACGACATTTCCCTCACTGGAGCCACCAAGAGCTGGTGTTAGAAAGCAGAACGACTCTGGCAACTGTCCACATGATGGAAGGCTGCCAGGAGGTCCTGGGGTCAGTGCATCTGAGAGTGTTAATCAGGAGGCATCCTTGGGTCAGAGCTCATGCCAAAGGCTTGGCCAGGAACAGCTCACAGCCACCCACCAAAGCACAGGGTGCGCAACAGAAACCACCACACTTCCACACAGCACAACCCTCCTCGCCCCACAGCTGGCGAGGATCGCCCCACGAGCTCCTCGCCCCACGGCAGTGAGGATCTGCATGTCATCATAGACGAGGCTGACTGTGGGAACAGATCCCACAGTGCAACAGGTGAGAACAAACTACCCAAGGCTGGCCAGTCAGCCCCCTTGCCCAGAGCAGAGTTCTCCCACAGGGGTCAGAGGAAGAACGAGCCTGCAAAGTCTGTGTTCTTTTTTCTCCAGGGCAAGTTGAAAGAGAAGGGTTCAGGGGAAGGTGAGAACAAAGAACATGTTCCAGAAACCTGGAAGAAAGGGAGGTGGAGTGTGACAGAGAGGGAGAGGGAGCGGCAGCCAACGGCTGGGACGGCAGCGCGCGGGCTGGACCCGAGGACAGCCGTGTGCGGTGAGGGCTCGGTGCAGACACTCGCGCCGTCATTTCTGTCTGAGCCACCTTCTCCTCTGCTAGGAAAGGAGAAGTTTCTAGATCCCAAAGTCGTGGTGGAATTTAAATCTCGCCCCTAAGAAAGGCTCTGCTTTTGTCTAGTTAACAGCAGAGGAATGTCTTCTCTCCAGCATGGTTACAAAGCCAGAACTAGGAGCCAAAGTGCGTTGCCGCGACCAGGTGGCTTGGCGAGGTCTGCGGCTCTGGCTCTCATCCGTAGGGCACAGCACCCCTGCGCTGCTGCTGCTGCTCCGGCCCGCGTGGGCAGAGCAGCCGGGGTGGCAGTGACTGAGCAAGGGCTTCCAGCAGAGTTCCCCTAACACCTGCGGTCCTTCTTACACTCCTGCCGCTGCTCCGGTCCATCCCTCCCTCCGGGGTTACGGCAGGCTGCTCAGAAAAAGGGTCCACTGCCAAGATGACGACGACTTGGGGTGAAGGAAGAACACCCTTCCCTGAACAAGACCGGTACCCATCCGCGCCCTCGGCTCCCTCTGAGCAGACGGGCTGGCTCTAGCAAGGAGCTGGCGCACGTCCGCTGCTGAGGGGGCAGCTGGCGAGTAGCAGGCTCACCAGGCAGGGCAGCCCGCTCACTCCTGGCCGGCGGCCTTCCCTGAAGCACAGTCGAGGAGGAAATCCCGGCGATCGGAACAGGCCACTGCCAGCAGCAACTCTCCCCATCTCTGTTTAGCACTTGCCCTCCCTCTGGTCACCACTCAGGGCTAGGCTGCTGCTGCTCCTTCCAGCCAGTGAGCCAAACCCACGGCAGCCCTGAGGGGCAAGCTCAGATCTTGAAAGACCTCCACATACCAATCTCAGGCAAGACAGAGTGACTCAGAAGCATTAGCTAAATGGAAAGATAAACTCAGTTTCTCATTGATACACAAACAGAAAAACAAGCTTCAAATACAAAAGCTTCCTCTGTTTATATAGCCACACTTTAGTCTACCTTTCCAGTTTGTTAGACAATCTTTTCTAACACTTCTAAACAAAAAAAAAAAAAAAAAAACAACCCTATTTTAGGAACGGATATCTGGTCTGAAATGACCTCAAGTCAGAAAGCCCGCCCAGCTGCCACGCGGGAATCTGGGGGTTGGCAGCACAGGAGCCTGTGAACTAACAGCCTCACGACACAAGGAAGGCCTCGCCTCGTGCTTAGACCCCTCCCAGGGCCCCAGACCCTGCCGCTCCAGGTCATGGTGGAGTGCACAGAGAGGGGCTGCGGCACTGCAGAGTGGGGCTTCGTTACTGCAGAGCGGCTTCGTTCTTGGCTCTAACTTAACTCTGAGCCTCAGGGCTCTTTTAATCAGCAAAACAGGAACACCACCTCCCAGCAGGCTGAGAATTAAAAAAAATGTCCACGTGCCTGGAACACACAAGATACCCATTTTAGCATCTTTCGTCCCTCTCTCCTTTTTTCCATTCCTGCTTCTTCCATCTCTACCCACAACCCAAACGACCTCCTCTGAAGACTACTGGTACACGCGGCTACACTGAAGGTAGGCCACCGCCCACACTGAACCGCAGGGGAGACTGGCCCAGCCGTGCTGAGAAGTGTCCGTCCTCCCAGCAGCCAGGCTCACCCCACGCCCTCCTGCCTGCGTGTGACCACAGGACAGGTGACCCTGGAGCCTGCATCTCCTGTGAGGCCCTGCGGAGCAGACCCGACGTGCCCTAGGGAGATGGCGGCAGCCGCCGTACTACTCACCAATGGCGGCACTGGGGTTTGTTGGCAGATTTGTGACAAAGTTCTGCCAGGACATACCAAGACCCTCCTTAAGGACCAAAGACTTAACGTTGACAAGTGACTCAGTCAGACAAAAAAAAAATGGGCTGAGGGGCAGGGGGCTCTCTCAGCCTTGGCTCAGGGAGGCAATGATTCTATCATGCAACACAGCTAAGGAAGGGCTAACTTCTGCCAGGACATTATTACACAAATATCTGATATTTAAGAAAAGTCTCTTGGCTCTAATGTAAATCTATATAATCTGCTTCTTAAGGTAACACCCAATCCTTGTCTAAACAGTTTTTACAACCCTGGAGCACCACAGAACTCAATCTGAATCAGACACTCTGCTCACCTCCTAGCAAGAAACAGGGACATTCTGCCAGCTGTTCTCAGAAGCTCCTGAAGTCTCTGGAGACACAGGCAAGCCAAGAAAGAACATGAGAGCATCCCTCACTCACTCCAAAAACAGCAATTTCTCTACGCACTTTTCCTTTTGCTGAAAAGCAGCTTCTCAACTGAGCCTAGATAGATAAATGGTCAGATGGACAAAGACGGACGTACGGGTGGAAGGATAGACAGGTATGTTTTTCCTAAGAGGAACAGATGGAAGGGAGGCCTCTGTTGATAAGTATGGGTATTTTTTCCAAAAGTGTCAAAACAAGCTGGAAGAGACAGGCTGCAAGACTCCCCCGCACCACCCAGGCTCCTTTCTTTTCTGTGGTTTATAACTTACTCTTTACCTGCCAAACACTGGTGACCTCTGAATGCTGGGATAGTGATAATCAAAGGCAATTTTTTCCTTAGTAATACACTGGTAGGAAACTTGGAATCTAAGCTCAGCCCTTTTAAAGTTCCAAGTACACTTAAATCCCAAAGTAAGTCTTTATGAGCTCCTGTAGCAACCTGGCCGGTGACTTATCACCATACGAGAGTGTGAGCGTTTTCACTCAGCATGGTCTGCAGCAGCCGCCCCATAAGCAGCGTTCACCAAGCAGTCTAGCCTCCTGGTGCTCAGAGCACCGCCCGTGCCCAGCAGTACCGTACCCACGTCTGTCAGCACTAAGGAGCCAGGACAGTATCTCTCCCCCTCTGTGCTCCCCCGCAAGCAGGCCGTGCACCTGCTTCTCAGTTACCTGTCAGCTCAGCCTTGCCACCCACACATACTTTCTGTCACCTCAGTCAACCATGGCCAGAACAGTCATTTGCTATATGCCAGGTACTATTCAAAGTATATGTATTAACTCAGCTAATTCCCAAGACCCATGGGAATTTGCAGGAGGAAAAGAAATGCTTTGGCCCACATTCCCTCATGGTTTCCATTCCCTATTTCTAGCTGTGCTCGAAAGCTTACAAAACCTCATTTGCATCGTGAGGCTATTTTTAAAACTCTATAGACCACTGCTTCAAGCATCAATGGAAGCTGTTAGCTTCTACCTAAAAGGATAACATGGAGAAGGGTATCTATTCTTACAACTAACCACTTGAATTTCTGAAAGGGGCTATTAGGAAAGGGACTCATTCTTACATAAGAAGTCTAGCTTCTAGCTCTGAAAATCACCATGAGAGAGAACATCAATAGTGGAACTCACCTTAGCAGTAGACAACTTGGACTCACAGTTGTTATTCACTTACCACCCATCTCCCTTCCAGGCCTAGTAACACTGGATTGCATGGTGTCAGGTGGTGATGGAGCACAGGTCTGAATACAAGAGAACTTTTCTTGTTCCAGACAACTTCAGAAAGGCCCTGGTTCTTATCTCACCACCAAGAAGACATTGAAGTGTGGAGGTTACAAGAAGACCAGTCACAGAGCAGGTTGTTTTCAGCTTTCACGCCCTTACCGTTCCTGGCTTTGGGGTTTTAGAGTGCTAGAAATCTAACTGCTTGGAGGTCTGGAGGCAGCGTCTCCTTCTCTTAGTCCATTCCCCTCACTACTGAAGATTTTTCCTTCACTACAGTTATTAATGAAATCCAAAAAAAGGGGAAGTTATGACTGATTAATTAAGGGTAAAATCCCCCTCATTTCCATCTAAACCCACCCCCCGCCCCCGCAAAACATAGTGCGTTTAACCACTTCTCTGTTATGCTATAAAAATCGCTTTACCAAAGGAAGGGGTATTTGTGATTTCTTTCAGTAATTTTTTATATTTGGATAGAGACCCAGGAACGTAAGTCAAAGTTGGTTACAAGTGCTCAAAACTGCCAGAGAAATATTTAAAATACATGAATTTTCAAATGCTACCATTTCCGTGATGTCAGAGGGCCTGTACTATTAAATAATTCATAAATAAGCTATTAATTAAGTTCATTATCTTTGACACTGCTAGTGCATAATTTGTCTGCTAACCTGGGATATGTCTAGTAGGCTCAATTCCACCAGCAATGAGACACTTAGACTTGGCACAGCGCTTCCACTGGGCCAAGCCTCTGACTCACTAGCACCCAGAGAAGAACCTGACACATAAGGGCACTCGGCTGTTGTTTCAGGTCTGGAATGTGCTTGGTACCAGTTAGCTACGCCTCGTACAAACTTTTTCAGATGCCAAAGCCACATTCAATGTACATACAGATTCTGTATGGGGTGGGGGGTGGGAGTGGGGGTTGTTCCAGCAACCTTCAAAGTTAGTAATAAAAAGAAAACTGCTACTTAAGAGACCAATATAAAACATAAAATTCATTTTAATCTATATACATCAAATACAGCTTTAGCATAGAACATCTAACACATATGAAATTCATTTATGGGACACTCTAAATGAAGCAAATCTTATTAAAATTTTGGCCTAACCCTTACATCTCTTGAATGAACCCCATGATGGCTGACAAGGTGGGGGAAAAATCAACTAGCTACTAAACCTAGAAGAGACAGGTGAATTGCCTAACTCTATTTGGTCTCTGCAGACTGGGTATATATCATTCTGAGTCTTGCCAAGGTTGGTTCTACAAGTAATTATCTTAACTCAGTCAACTATATAATTTTTCGATAGTTACCTTAATATTTTGGTTTTCTTCATTTTCTATTGCTTTTTTAAAATTTATGGCTTCTTGCTGCTGTTGTACTGGGGTATACAACACAGATCAGAGATTTTCATTTCTCAGAGAAATTTCTCTCTTCGAGAAATTGGCACTTTGCTCCTCAATTTGTAACAGCTTGATTTGTTACACCTTGTGTAACAGTTACAGGAAAATGAACCCTACCAGCACTCTTACCAATCTTGCTGCTTATGAAGCTCCAGCACTTTGGCCATAAGAGTGTGCCCTGACATTAAATAATGTTCGTGAACCTTCCCACCACTGAATTCTTTTATTTAAACAGGTATGGGTGTGTACTTCACATATATGTTACATCTTAAGTTTCTACACACACACACACACACACACACACATACACACACAACTTTGCAAAAGTGAAATGTCCTTCTTGAATAAAAATTACAAGGGTATTAAAACAAATGCTGAAAAATAACTATTTTACATTTAGATCATAAAAATTTTAAAGGTAATGTGATGACATAAGACCTAAGAGATCAAATACATCATATATGATTGTCATATATGCATGTTGTGTTCACTGAATTTTAATTACTTTTCTCTTTAATCAGAAAATAAAAGAGCTTACCTTTGTATACTGAGACCACAGCTTACAGTCACTATATCTCAGCCTATTTTATACAAGTGATATGGCTACGAAGGTCCGAGGAGAACGAGAATAAAGTGAGATAAACGTGCTGAAAACTGCTTAAAAGTATTAACCTGAAATACACAGAGGGTCCAACACCAGTTTTAAAAATACATTAACGAGGTATTCCCAGCTCTTCAATTAATAACGGTGACTGATTCATGATTTTCAAACATTCACCCAAATTTTTAAGAAAGAAGAAAAGGCTAACACCAGCAAAATCTATCAGTGGTTTGGTCCCAGGTTAACAACCTGAGTGAGACTGCAAACGCCTTCAGGGCTCTCGCCACCCCACGCCATGCGCCATGCGCTGCATCTAGTCAGCATGAGGTATGTTGGGAATCTACTGGACCAGTTACCTCGCAGAAGAAAGGGGTGCTCCTGCAGCCTGAAGAAATGGGTTGCAGGTCACATCCCTGGCTGGGCACCAGCCCCCATGCAAAGAATATGGCTTCAAGGAGGACCCCTATCTCTGAGAAATTATAATAGCACTAGCTGACACAGTCAGGAATGCAACTATCAATTTATGTGCTAAAAAAGTTTAAAAACTGTCTGAAGATAGCACAGCTCACACACTAACGCTAAGTTCTACATTGGTCTGTAAACTCCCTGACAAGAGACTACACTAGGAGGGGTGAGTACAGATATTGCTAGGTTTCCAAAGGAAAAGTTTTAAAACAGACACCGTGGCTTTGAATAAAGTATTGCTCTTCGTTAAAATGCTCAGTCATCGCTTTCCAAAAGAAGGTGTCAGAGTGGTGTATCTGAAAGCTGGAAAGCCTCAGGGCACATTGCTCTTAAGACCAAGACATAGGAATTGCCATTTCAAGCCAGACAACCTGATGGTTCTAGAAGTCAGAGAAGAAATCTTGAGGGCCCAAGTGAATAATAAATGGTGCGACGCTCAGAGGCTGGCAATAGGGGCTGTCAATGAAAAAACCACCTACAGTGGAAAAAAGAGCAGAGAAGCAAAACTTTGTGTTAATTTCATAGAATTTGGTGAAGCCAAGAGCTTCATTTATATTTCTCTGCTCTTTCAGCTGTAAGTGGAATTTTCATTACAAAATGGAGGGGTGGGAAGGGCAAAGGGGGGAGGGACACTTAATTCATTACAAAATTTAAACAGTTGAACTTGCATGGTTACCACTTCTAACAAAGGACTGACAGCTCAATTATTTTAAGTAAAGCAGAGAAATGTAAAAGTTTGCAGCAACTGGGCAGGTTTACAACATGGTTAGTAACTTCCAACAAACAACAAAATTAAAAAAAAAAAAAAAGACTTGGTAGAAACCATTTGAAATGACTGCCATCATGGTGGAAAACAGCACAGCTCCCTTTTTGCCATTATTGAGGGTTACGTTATACAGCTGAGTCAGCTACTTCAAAAGAATTTTCTAAAGAGAAATCTCCAGAGAGATTCCAACTTGGAATGCAAATTTGATGATCAATTTCAAGTAACAATACAGCTGCAGCTGCCAATTAGTAGTATTCCAAAAACAGAGCGAGAGAGCACTATTGTAAATATTTAAATTAATAAAACCTGGACACTACCAGCCATGCTTTTTCTTCTCAGTGATGGCTCCGTTTCATCCATAGGTCAGCAAAACGAGCCAATGAAACATGAACACCCCCAGCGGAGGTGGGCCTCTCAGTTATGTCTAGCCACTAATGCGCAGGGTGAGAATGGTAAGTTCACAGCTATTTCTAGCAAGTGATGAGGTTTTATTAAAGTAGCACCCACCACTAATAAAGACAAAAAGGTCAATGAACAAAAGCATATTGTAATAAAACTACGGTGTAACAAATATACATCAGAGACATGACACTAGCATTTTTAGAAATTTTTTTAGCATTTGCTTCTAAACTGCCCATATTATTCTCATTTAGTGGTCCCAAAGAAAGCTGGTATGCATAATTTGCATATTTTGTGAAGCCCGTTCTCATAGACAGGCACTGTTCTGATCCAAAAAACTAAATTTAAGAGGGAAGAGGAATGCTAATTCATATTAAAAACAGCCAATTTTAACACACAGCAACTTGTAAACATTGGCATGGGACACACGATTGCCTTCATGGGGGTGGGTACCTTAATGAAACCATTACCTTCTAGTAACATCATAGGCTTTCCAAACAAGGTGAGAATGCAAGTGGAAGACTTAGGTCTGCACCCTTTACAGAACAGCACAATGTTACTGACTGATCATTTTCACCAGCTTAAATCAGGTATCTTAAAAATAAATGCTGACCCATGGCTGAAACCTGTCACTTTTCACAGCAGCACTCAACAAGAACTGGGACAATTGAAGAGCAAGTTTTTATGGGGACCCTGTTGCTGCTTTAGATTCTGATGTGATTGAAGAGGAAGGAGACCCTTCAATGAATCCCAGAACAATAGCTAATCTTCTGTTTGCATGAAAAAAGTCAGGGAATGAACACAGTATCTTACAGAGTGAAGAAGGCCACAAGAACGAGAGAGGGTGATTGATCGATTAATTTATTATTTTTTTAAAACTTGGAAATTCGGAAACTAAAGTAATCACATTCCTCCTTCCCCATCTCTGGGTAGTGCCGTCATTTTAATAAGCAATGCTTGGATAACAGAATATACCTTTATCATGGACGTGCCCTTGTACAACAGGAGTACAGAGGGCTTACAAAGTAAGTAGACTGGCTCAAACTAACAGTCGCCTTTGCTTTGTTTTAGCAGTTTGCTTACGAATGAGTGGGTTTCTAGGGCTAGGTTATTATTAGTTTTCAACCCCTTGTAATTTGATACCAAAACATATAAAAAATAATAAGCTAAAACAATATCCAAACCCATATTTTATTGGCTTTAATTACACACTTTAATATATACAAAGTTTAAATGAAAAGTCTCTATTAATAAAAATAACTACAGCCCGAATTAAAGTGCCCTGGGGCAAACACATATCAGTCAGCTAAGGACCAGCGACTGCATCAGGAACCAGGCAGTACTCTGTGTTACAACAAAGCCATTTATTTGTGATCAGTGTTTGAGACTCTATACATCCTTCACAAATTTAATTTTACATAATCTGATACTCCTCTTAAAACTTAAACTTTGAACTGCTAAGACTTATTTCCCTAGAACAGAAGGGCTGGTATAAGTTATTTTCCGGAAATGAGGTACCGTTTCACAGAACTAGTTTCTTATTTGTTTTTTTTTTTTTCAAGTTTTAGAGAACTAAATTTGCATTTGTTAAAATCAAAAAGTAGGAAAGATGTTCTTTACAAATAATTTTGATCAAGTATGTGTTCAAAGAAAGCAGAATAAAAAGGCTTTTTCTCTAACATTCTGTATTGTACTGTATTGTTGTTCAATAGGAATTAGCTTCTGTCATTTGCTAAAAGAATGAGTAGTGGGGAACAGGATATGTTGGGAATTTCATAACGGGTAACAGAACCATTCTCTTGGGTAAACCTACAGAGAAAAGAAACGGAGAGGACTCCAAATAAGTTTAATAATCCAATAAAAATTTCAGGTAAAAAATATCTTACAGTAATTATCATTAACCCTTTCCAGATTAGTCAGTCAACATGAACCATTTTGGAAGAGGCCCACAAGTGTTTCAAGGATCTCCTATTTTAAACTTGATCTTATTATTTTGATCATTACTTTCCACTCAAAATTAAGATGACTACATCACAGGAAGGATGCTGTTCAGAAAACAGTTTCATTTGAGTTACCATGAATTCTAAAGATCAAAAACAACGCTATTGATTCGTTTTCTAAAGGACTCTAGAAATCCATATTGGTTTTCAACGTGGTACATGACATATTGCAGGAGAGACAGGGATTGTCAAGAGTCAAAGCACAGCTTTCTGTGCAGGCCTCAGCTCCCACGTGACCAAGGAGCTTAACTGTCAGCATGGCTATTGCCAATATTGGCATGGCAAATCTGGAAAGATTAATTACTTTCTTAATTTTGTAATTAATAAGTTCTTGTGGCCTCACAAACTTCTGCATACTCAAACATGATTTGAAATCCTATTTCTAGTCTAATATTTAACCTATGGAGAAATCACAAAGCAGCAACAGCAGGAATTCAAGAGCACCAGATGATCAGAGGGAAATTACCCCACATGCAACAGCTTTACAAAGGCCAAAAGACATATTTACCTTACAGCCAAAATAAAGCATCGTTTTAGTAGGTTGGCATCACAGTAACATTTAAAAACCAAATCTTTTATGTGAAAAATGGGGGCATCAATTTTCACCAGCTTTGGAAGTCAGTTATATGGCACATGGAAGAGAGGAGCCTTCTGAAGTGGGGCCTCAGAGGCCACAGGTGAAAGTATGTTAGAGGAAAGGGGAGGAACAAGAAATAAAAATTAAAAAGATTGAGGAAAAACATGAATGTAGCTTAGAGCCTATATGTAGGGTATACTGAATATATATATATACACATATACATATATATGTATGTATTTAAAAGGGAGAAAGTAAGGTCTCACAAACCAGTACTAAAGAACTAAAGAATGTGACTTATTATGTCTAAAGAAAGACACAGACTTAAGAACCTGCCACAGGAGGCAGATGCTTTGACGTTCACACAAAACCTACTACAACGGGTCTAGTGAGTCAAAGTGTTTTTGGGTAAACTGACCAGACCTACTTCATAGGAAGGACGCACTGGTTGGGATAACCAGAAGTTGGCTGAGTGTAAAAGCAAAGGCCTAAACTCAAAAAAGTTTTAGAGAGCTTGATGTCAGAAAAAATTCTGGGGTGAAAGCATATTCTTGGATGAGTCCCCAGTTCCTAATTACCTCAGATCTGAAAATATGGGGAAGCAGTGAGCAAACCTGGGGGTGCCAGAAGAGATATTCAGGTAAAGGATGATACTCCAGACTCCACTTTCCCTTAAAGGAAACTCAGCCCAAAAGACTGACCCTCGAAGCTTCTTCACACCTTTCCAGGATATAAATTGTCTATCTTAGTGGGGAAAATGGTGAAACTATTAGCTTTCTACTTATTTGTACAGTTACGAAATCAAATGAGTCTTTAACTTAGTAGCATATTAAGGACCCATAATTTTCTCGAAACAAAAAAGGAAATGATGCGTGAAAAGTATAATGATGAAAGGCCCTGAGGCTCATGGAGAGGGCTAGTGCCACGAACAACAATGCATTCCAGGTTCTCCCCTGCTGTGCACATGCACACCCAGCCCAGGGCTGCACTGGTCACATATACTCACACGTGCACGCTCACATTCGAACAAGCGCACACACTCTACATGCACACGCACAAGCACACTTGCTCTCTTCTCCAGTGACAAACATCCTGCAGATGGCTGATTCTATAAACATGTAGCACCTGAGTTAGGAAAAATGTCTAAGAGAGCATATCACTGACTCCAAACCTATTGCCTCCATTGCCACATAAACCTCATTCAAAAGTTATCCAAAGGGCCACTGAGATTCATTTTTGTATTTGCTTTTATTTTTTATTTTTGAAGGGAGATACTCCTGTGATTTTCTAAGATGTACTACAGAAATTCTGCAATGGGTACTTAAGTAATACTGCTGAAGATGCCCCCTCCTAGCACCTACTCTCTAGGACCTATTTGTCCCACCTCTAAAACAAAATTTATGGAAAAAAGATGACGACTACAAATTTGAAGTAAGTATTTCCTATTCCCAACTCAAACCACCCACAGTTCACACAAATTTCAAACCAGAAACTTAAATCCAGCTGTAGAACTGGTAGGCGGCCACGCTAGAAAATGGAGATGGCCCTTCAGTAGCCTTTGAATGGAGTGTAAGTTGGCTGTAAGAAGAACTAATTAAAATATTTAATTTCAGTATGGTCAGAAACAGGCAATTAGAACAAGCAGTCCTCCGATCAGGCAAAGCAGAGAGAAGAGCAACTCCAACCAAACCAAGAACCACAAGGTTGTGGCATTTTCAAAGGGAATTTAAGTTGGGTCACTAGAATGAATAGGTCTCAGATCCTCCAATTCATTTAAAGAAACCCTAGACACAAACTGTGCTTTGGACTGCTGTGACAAAGTAGCTAACAGGAGAAATCAGTAAGGTGATGTACATACCATAGGCAGGGGCTGCTGTGCTGTAACCATATGGTGTTCCATAGCCTGATGCAGAGAAGAAGAAAGCAGATTAGTCCAGGACAGAGGGCAATCAATGCACACTGGCCTCATTCCCAAGCACCTTAGGCCACAAGGACATCTTCCAGATGCTGGATGAACCACAACCACTCCCACAACGGCCCTAACCTACCAGTCCCTCCCATGTGCTTACAACGGCAGCTTTCACCACCACGACAGGGTCTCTTGACCTCCCTGAATATCCTGGGCCACTTCTCACTGTATTCACCACTGCACTGTAATTAATCGAATCCCCGTCTCTGTTCCCCACCATAGTGACAGAAACCAAGTCTTTTTCAACTTTCTGCATCCCCTAAACTTGGCAGAGTATCTGACCCATAGGAACCATGCCCTAAGTATAATCTAATGAACAAAACACTTAGAACCATCCAATTATCCATTTCTCGAAGTAAAATAGAACTTGTCAGAAAGCAGTGACAGATTAGGCCGAAGCCTCAACTGTCATAGACTAGGGTATGAGCTCAACTGACAGGAATTCCTTTTTCCAGCACAGGGTCTCCCCAACAAAAGTTAGTGAAACTGATATCAATATCTGGTATCATGAAAAATGCTGTCAACAAAAACAAGTTCAAAGAACACAGAAGTTTCTGAACCAATTAGTTCTGTGGCTCTCGTTCCTTACACAAACAACTGCTGATCTGTCATTTTCTCATCTGTAAAATGGGAAACTTCCCAAGTCTTATTGTGTTTTAGGGATTACAAATTCTATGTTAATAGAAACTGCAAACGTTACTCTTTCAGTAAAAGAACTTAAAAAATATATAAAAATATAAAATCACTTGGGTATAAAATCTCTAGGAATTTTTTTTTAGTAGAAAAAGGGCACAAGACCCACATGGCCCTTTCACAATGTACCCAAACAAATCAAGCTTTTTTACATTACAACCCCTTTCTCTACAACCATTTCTGCTGCTCAGAATGATTTGATTTCTCCTCCCCCAGATTACCAACTGCAACTCATCCTTCAGCCTCGGGCCAAATATCACCTCCTCTATGAGGTTTCCAGGCTTGCAGCTCACTCCTCTGCCCACCTCATCATACCGCATGCTGTTACTCAAATGTCTGTTCCTACACTACCTGACCCCAGATATTCAATGAGATAGACGGCAGATCTTAGTCATCTTCTTTGAATGCCCAGTACCACATCTATTGTTGGAGGTAAAATGTATATTGAATAAGGAAAGTACTTTTAGGTATCAATGAAACATCTCCTAAAAATGAAAATGTTTTCATTTTTATAGTTGACACTGAAGTCATGTAAAAAATTGGGGCAGTACAACTTAGTCTCAGTCGTCAGTACTCGCCTAATCATGTATTTCTAGAGGATATAATGCAACCAAAATAATAGGAACAGGAGATAATAAGAACAGGAACAGGAACAGAGGCCAAGTGAACGTAATGCTTAAAAAAGGCTGAACATCATATCTATTCCAGGAAAAGGCAGCTGGTACAGCTTATAATTTCTAGGGTTTTATCAGAACCTCCTGAATGAGAGATGAAATCCTACTAAGATGGCCACTGGTCAGGCCACGGAAACCCTAATCATGACTTTACCTTTCTGTACAAAGTGACTTTGAAGACACTTCTAATCTAACCTCTGTGAGCGTACAGATGGCTGCAGTAATTCAGCTGGCAAGGGAATTAAATCTTATCTGTAAAAATACTTAATCCATTGCCTGATGCACAGACTATACAAATGGCATGTGACCTATTCGTAATCTAAAATGACTCTTCTCTAGCTAGAAAAGAAGTTCATCAGGAGACAGACCTTGCACAGAGGTCAATACAATAATAAAATAAAGAAGTTATTGAGTGGCGTGTGGGTATGATAACAAACATCTGAAGAGGTATGATTTTATACCCCTGAATCATGTACAACGTTGTGAATTTATGCTACTCACTAAAAAAGAAAGAAGCTACTATAGAGCAAAAGAGCCTGGAAATAAGGAGGCAGGCGTAAGTGATTCCAATCAGGATTCCTGCCACAAGACAGGCTGCTCACCCTGCAAGCTAGAAGTGATGTTACAAGATCAAGTACCACAGACCACTAGGAAGCACCAGTAGAACAAAACCAAAGGCAAGAAAAATTCATCTCAGTAACATGCCTGTTAGTGTTTGAGGAAAGAGTCTTCTTTTATATCATACATTGGAAGAGGCCAAAAAAAAAAAAAATTTAAATTTCAATAGAAACAGATACATAAAAGAATGTTGTAATTTTGGACACAAAGACTGTATCAAACTCTAACCGCACCCTCCCCCCAATACACACAATCCCCCCACGATCCCTCAGCATTTTCTGTTATTAAATGCATCATCATCAGGCCCTGTTCTTTTTTTTCTCCATTCTCCATCTCAAACTTACCATTTTTGCTTTTAAAGTACTCCTTCAATCTATTCACTTCTTGTCACCCATCTAATTCCCTACACCCACAGGAGACACCACCATCTCTTGTCTGGCCTACTACTTGACAGTAACCTTTTAACCTGCCTTGCTGATGCCCACTTCTGTCCACACAAAGTATTCTCCTCACTTTAACTCAAATCACTCTCCATTATGCTTGCCTCCATAGCACTCACTCTCCACACCACACTTTGACATTCTAATTCTTCAAATGAGACAATTTCACTGACACCAGCACCTCTGGGTCTCAGCACGTGCTGCTCTCTCTATGCATAACACTCTTTTACCCAGTCATGTCTGAATTAACTCCTACTCATTCTTGAAAGCTCAACCCGAGTCTTTTTTTCAGGGAAGCCTTGAGGAGCCCAATAGATCAGCTCAGGCTTCCGAGTAACATGCTCTCCTAGTATCATGTCCTCCTTCAGCGTAACCATCTCAATAGCCACTTGTGATTATTTGATTGATAGCTCACCTTTAGACCATAAGCTACACGGGAGAAAAGAACTCATGTCTAGTGTGGGCAGGATAGACACACAAATGAAAGAGCAAATATGCTCTCTCCATGACACATCTTGAATTATGCCCCGACTGGGATCAATTCCAAAGTCACATCATCCACAGAACTTCCCATATGGTTTATCCTAATTATTCTTAGGGGGAGAAAGCACTAAGTATACTTCTTAGGTGTGTTAGCTAAAAAATGACCGGATAAGCTGTTAATTTAATTTCATCTAAATTAGCAGCTACAAGTGGTTTATTTATTGTTATAAGTTTCACACTTTCAATATTATAGAGAACCTGATTTTAATGAGATAGCTGTACATCTACTACTAAAATGACATAAGGATTAGAACAGAAGGCAGAGAGAAGGCATCCTTTCCCATCTCCCTCAAGCCACGTGTTGAAGTGAAAAGAATATGAACTTTGGCACTATACCCATTTTCAAATCTTTGTTGTTTACTAGATATTAAGAGGCCTACTTGCCTCATCTCCCTCAACCTTAGTTTCCTCACCTGGATAATGGAAATCATTTCTACTTAAGGATACACTGTGAAGATTAAAAAACAAATGGAATCATTTATATGAAAGTGTCTACTATACAGAAAGCTCTGGATAAATAATCTCCTATGTACTTTAGTCTTTGATGGTTTTCACACATTGATTTAAGCATAGGTTTTCTCCCAAATAAGTAGTCAGTTTTTTTATCAGCAGTCTTTCTTTCCTGTTATACCTCTGTATTCTATCTCTGTATTCCCACTGACTATCTTGCTAAGGTATCCAAAATTCTCAGACTGTGGAATACCTTTTAGCTTCCTTATTATCAAAATATGTCCCCTCAACCAAGTAGAGTATTCCTCAACTGTTACCACACTCCAGGAAGCCTTGAGTCACTCAACACACTGTAGGACAAAGCCTATGACAGTCTATAGAGTCCCTTCTTTTGAATTTTCATGCATACCCATCTTATACCTGTGTCATACTTCCAGTGACTGTGCATAATGCTGTTCTTCACACTTTCAGAATCGAAGGCAGACATTTAAAGGTGTGTACTCTACCTGGAGCTATGTAGCCAGGAGCAGCTGTGGCCCCAACAAAAGCTCC
This sequence comes from Galemys pyrenaicus, assembly GCA_019455555.1. Taxonomy (NCBI): domain Eukaryota; kingdom Metazoa; phylum Chordata; class Mammalia; order Eulipotyphla; family Talpidae; genus Galemys; species Galemys pyrenaicus. The sequence continues at coordinate 4,516,958 of JAGFMF010011785.1, read as the reverse complement.
CCTTGTTAGAGTTCCTCTTCCTCTGCCCCGAACAGCTTGGACTGCTGCGGAGACAGCTGTGTTCACAACACCCTTTGCCTGTCAAAAAATGTGAGACATTTTCATTATTGAGAGAAATAAAAACTATTACCTTATATCCCTGTAATACACAACCTCTACGAGAAACGTATGAGACAATTGAGTTGTTCACGACCTTGCTAAACTGTCAAGTTACCATCTGTAAAATGAAAAGGCCAACTACTTTACACAGTTGTTCTAGAGACTATATTAGGCATATAAAAGGAGGCGAGTGATTCTTTTCACTTGAGAGTTACCCAAAAAGGGTTAATTTGCTACATATAAATTTCAGGAGTTAAATTACATCCAAAGTCATTATAGACTTTGAAGTAATTATAGACACTTTATACTCTAGTCAAAATCCATGAATTCTCCACCCACAGACAAAGTCACTGCAACAAGAAACCACCCAGAATTAGCTGTGTACCTGAGTGGGTTTTAAAACAAACCAAAAAAATAAAAAGTGTAGGACAAGAAAACCAAACATGCGGGTGCCAGTTACTGTTCCAAGTAACTGAGACTTCAGGAAGATCATGTGTCTTCTCTGAACCTACTTCTTCTTCTGTGTTTGTGCATATCGATTACTGAATGAATAAACACCATCTCTAAAGTCTGTTCTTGCTCAAAAATGTCATGGAGGCCTCTCTGGTGGCACAATGGGTGAAGCATAGCACTATGAAGCAAACCACAGCCACTGCAGCACTAGTTCAATGCCCACCACGAGTCAGGAAGGTGACTCACATGGTGCAGCAGACCTCTCCTGCCTCACCTACTGTTCCCCTCAGCAGTGTGTTACAGTCATCTGCCTGTTCTGTTCCCTGCTTTGTCTCTGGTGAATCCTCTCACACCCCGCACCTCTGACCTGTATCCCAGTTCTTGTACGCATAAATAAATCTTTTTTAAAAAAATGTCATGGGACTCTGGTAATATCACATCACCTGCCCCTATAGGAGTCTCTCCACTAACTGTAAAATAAGAATTAAGATACCTACATTGTTCTCCTTATTTTGGAGTAGAGAGAGAAATTAGAAAAGAGATACAGAACTCAAAAAAGTTGAATTAAGAAGTAACAGTAAACACAACTTCTAGAATATCCTTTATGATTCTGGAAACCCAAATTCAAAAATTTAAGGGAAAAAAAAAAGATATCTAGTTTCAAAGTAAGTACCACACTTCTTTTCTTTTTTTTTTTAAAGATTTATTTATTTATGCATACAAGCACTGGGGTACAAGCCAGAGGTGGGGGAGGGTGAGAGGATTCACCACAGACAGAGCAGGGAGCAGAACAGGCACACTGCTGAGGGAGCAGCGGGCACAGCAGGAGAGGTCTGCCGCGCCATGTGGGTCCCCTCCCTGGCCGGCAGCAGGGATTGAACTCATGCTGCAGTGGCTGTGGTTTGCTTCACAGTGCGTTGCTTAACCCACTGTACCACCAGGGAGGCCCCACAATTATTTTCTTAATATAACAAAAACTCCAGCTAGAAACTACTAAAATTCTCTAACAAAAAACAAAACAAAACAAAACAAAAAAAAACCCCAAAGTGTAGGGAAGGAGGTGCAGAGCTTTGCTCAAAGCTCAATGTCCAATAAAGCAAACAGCTCCTCAGACAGCTCCAATATAGCACATACACATTTACTCACTGGACAATCATCTTTTCTTTCCTACTAGGAAAGCCTGCATGGCTAGAATGCCTGGGTAGAAGACAGATACAAGGCTGAAAGTATAATGCACAGGGAAAAGCCATTTTTCCTTTGGACTGAAAAAAATCTAACCCACACATCTGAAACAGACTGCTTCCTGGGTGTCAATCACATGAACATGAGTTTTATAGCTTCCAGTATGGAACATTTCTAAAAATGAGTGGATCTCATGCATACACTTTTTTTTTAAAACACAGTTTAGTCAGGAAGCAACAACAACCTGGCAGCAGCAGACTGAACATAAACCATGCCCATGTCTATCAGAACCAAGCTGACCTAGGAAGTACCTCACACACACACCTTTTAGACACTAAAAGTAACTGCCCAAACACAAAATGTAGCGCCCAGTGGAAAACACACACAAAACAAACAAGGTAACAATTACCTCTATAATAATTTAGAAGCTATCATGGAAGGAAAAAAAACTATTAATTCTCTTTCTACATTGTAGCACTACAATTTAAATACTTCTATTGATATCTCAGTAAAAGTTAATTTTCCTTGTTGATATTCTGAATCCCAGAATTTTTTTTTTAAAGATTTATTTATTTTATTTATGCCTACAAGAGCTGGGGTATAGGCCAGAGTCATGGGAGGTGAGAGGACTCACCAGAGACAAAGTGGGGAGCAAAACAGGCAGACTGACTGAAATACACTGCTGAGGGCCTCGAGCAGCAGGCAAGGCAGGAGAGGTCTGCTGCGCCATGCGGGTCCCCTCCCTGACTGGGGATCGAACTCAAGCGCTGCTCTGTGGCGCTCAACCCTCTGTGCCACCAGGGAGGCCCTGAAGCCCAGAATTTAAACAGTATGGTAAGTACAGGAAGTTTAACTGAACCTAAAACAAATTTCTAAAATGGCTGTAAAAGGCAATGGTAGAGCACCCCTGGTCTCTAGCAGAAGAAAAACCGGGTTTTTCAAAGGGAACCTCTACCATCCAGCATTCATGTTATTACATGCAGCATCTTAATGTCTTTGGGCTTCATTACCTCAGCTATAAAATAAGATAAACACTATCCTCTTAGTATATGTAAAAGAAACTAAACATACTGTTTATTAACACAAAAATATAATCTATGCTTCTATTTTCTAACATTTCTAATTAATTTGTCATATAATCTATCAGACATTACTGCACATGGTATACATCCAGAAAATATTTTTGAGTGCACAGTGAGCAGATAAAGCTTTTATCCAAGGCGTGGATGAGGAGGCTGTCTTTTCCAAACATCTTACTCCAGTCCTAGGTTTCCAGCAGCACTGACATTGCAGTATCAGTGATGAACAGAAGCAACAAGCAGTGCGGAGTCATGCTCTACTGTGCACCCCAAAGGAAAACCAAAATAAACAATGCGAAAGGACAAAACTGGAAAGGAAATGGAAGAGCATCTGTGTATCTGATAAAAGTAAGCCCTAGGGGCCTCCCTGGTGGCGCAGTGGGTTAAGCAATGCACTATGAAGCAAACTTCAGCCACTGCAGCACGAGTTCGATCCCTGCCGCCGGCCGGGGAGGGGACCCACATGGCGTAGCAGACCTCTCCTGCTGTGCCCACTGCTCCCCTCAGCAGTGTACTTCAGTTGA
>JAGFMF010011785.1:4498411-4513571 GCA_019455555.1 Galemys pyrenaicus | reverse complement strand
TCCCCCACACCTCTGGCTTGTACCCCAGTGCTTGTATGCATAAATAAATAAATCTTAAAAAAAAAAAAAAAAAAAAGCCCTAAGTACCCTTGGCAGTTTCCCTAAACTACACAAAAGCTAATATCTCATTAAAATCCAAATTCCTCAACACTCTACATCAAGAGTAAACTAAAATACTGCTAATAGCCTCATTTAGTAGAATATGTAATTTGCTTACAAAGACCACAGAACAGAGAACCACTGATCATGTATTATTCACAACCTAGTTCAAAGATAAGATTGTAAAATCCAAGAAAAAGAAGTAACTTCAGGAAAAACTACAGTAACAGAAAAACAAATTTAAGGAAAATTAAATCTAGCAGTAATTTTCAAAGGTATTACAAAGGTTTAATGCTTAACTCATACCTGAGGAATAATCTTCTTTTTCTTATTATTTGCTGCATTGGGTCCAGAAAACAGCTTCTCCAGGGCAGCTAAAGCTGCACTTGCCTTTGCTACTTTCTTATTTGGACCTGCACCTCTGAATTTCTGTCCATCTACTTCTACCTAAAATCAAAAACAAAATTCTGCAATTATCTCAAGCAATTCCTTTCCACAGCTTTCATTTAAATGTAACTTAGCACAGAAGACAGCAAAAGTCAAATAATGCCACAAGAACTGACTCAGTCTAAACTGTTTACATATAAGCTCGGGATAGCCTATGTCAGTGAAGGAAACAAACATAGTTGGTTTATATCTAACTACGCACCTCCATCACAAAGCGCTTGTCATGGCTTCCACCAGTCTCCGAGATGAGTTCATATTTAAGACCTCTTCTTTTTTCATTGAGCTCCATTACAGGATTTTTGCCACTTGCTGTGAGGATAGGGCCCTGAGTTCTTACCTAAGAGGAAGTTCAAGCAAATAAGATTTTAAATGGGTATTAAATTTCTTATTAGCACAAATACATCACGCCTCTAATGTAAAGGAGGCTCAAAAATTGTACTTTAAAGCAATTAGGAGCTAGAATGTATGATGACCTCTATATATGAATGACAAAATACCTTTAAAGGCATGGACGCTCCATAAGCAGTAAATACTGTGGTCATCACCTGGCCAGCCTGCCTCTGAAGCATGGCTGTGCAAACAGTGTGGTATTTAAGAGCAATACAACCTTGCCATTACATGGCATTCTAGGATCTGATCTGTGCTGTTTTGTTCATGATCTGAGACTAGTACTCTAAATCACAAAGTGGACGGAAAACTTTGTTGAGATTTACATAATACCCGAGAGCTCACTGTTTTTCATCTTTCCAGCTAAAAAGAAATAATGCAACCTGGGAGATAGGAGAAAATATTCCTAGACACCTCTCCATCTCCCTAGAAAGAGTTAAGGACACTACAGTAAACCCAGTAGGCTATAGATTATAGATTCTGGAATTTACAAATAATAATAAAAGCAGTTATTCCCTGCCCACAGGAGCTAGACTATAGTAGAAGGGGCAGCTATAATCAATATAAAACAATGTGTATCATACAACTGATATATGTTCTAGAAACACAGTAAAAGAAATAATTTTCTAGGGCAATTAAGGTAGCTTTCTTAGAAATGAAATGCAAATCTGACCTTTAAAGGTACATAGCAAACAAACCCAAGAGGGAACCTGAGGAGCAGGGCATTCTGGACAGAAGAAATACCCATGCAAAGGCCCAAAAGTAGGAAACAATGTTTTTTTTTTGGAAACAAGAAGTTCAGTTTGACTAGATGAGGGAGTGAGGAGAGGAAGTCAGGACCTGACTAGAAACACCCTTGTTGGAGCCATATCATAAAGGACATTGGGCAAGAAGCAGTCATTGAAAGCCTTTAATCTGGAAAAAATCAATAACTAGATTTTTATTATAGAAAAATCACTCTAGAAGTGGTAAGTGATTTAAGGAAAGGCAAGGTTAGAGATAAGGAAGAAAAGTAATTTGTAAGACTGTGAAGACTAATGAAGAGATACAAATACCAAAAATAAAACAAATACCAAAAATAAAGCAATTAAAAATAAAACAAAGAGAGATAACCAAAGATTGAGGATCTTAAGGTAGAGATCACATCTATAAATCTACCATTGTTCAAGCATACATAATTGCTCAAGAAATGCTGAACAAAGAAAGAAAACCCAAAAGAATTACGTAATTTTCTATGTGTACATATATATACAATATTAGGTTGTTTGAAAAGTCATGACGTATTTTTGCTTGAAAAACATAGAAAAAATATCATGACTTTTCTGACAACCTAGTAATATATAAATAAAAGACAGCAGAGATTCTCTTAGTACTCTGATGCCGCAGAAGTGAAACTTACTAGATAATTTTTAAAGTTTAATACACGTTCCTGGGTCTCTTGTAATAGATACAACTTTTTGAAGAGCTTTATGAGCTACATTTTTAAATTTTCAAGGCAAATTTCCAGTCTCCATCTTAAAAAGTTGAGTATTTTTTGAAACTAGGTCTATGGTAATTACTTTCTGCTCTCCAGATACGAAATTGCTTTTATAAAAACGAGTCCACACAAAAAATTTGCATTTCTGAACACTTACGACCATTTTAAATGAAAAATAAAGCTCTCCCCAATTACTACAGTATACAAAGTATAACATAGATGCATTCACTATCACAGCTATCAGTGTAATTCACAGTACTTTCTCCCTTCCTAATGCGCTTTGAACAGTCAGAGCCTCATACTAAAGCGCTCCTTCGTCTACACTGCCAGCAAAACATTTTGTCCTGCCTGTGAAAACCACTTGTGAATGACTGGTCTTTTCAAAAGCCAGGTGCCAAATCTTCTCTCCTTCACAGTATCACATGAAGAGTCACAGAGTTTTCACAGATCTTCACACCCCTCTGTTCCCTCCATGCTAGCCCACATGCACTTCTCAAATATTAATTTTCACAACCCCAGGTCTCTATACCAATTTCTTTGGCCAGGAATGCCTTCTTTCCATCTCTTCCCTGCACAGCAAAATCCTACTCATCATATCTAAAACCTAGCTCACAATGTATTCCCTTTGATTCTGGATGTTTCACAATCAATTGAAATTTTACATTATTAGTCATTTTACAATCACACTGCTTATCATATTACACTACAATTAGTTATGATTGTTTCTCTCATGCTTCTAATCTGAGAGCAAGTTAAGATCTGTATACAATTTCTGCAGCAGCTGGTAGTAAGCAGGTACTAAAAGGGATTTATGGACTGTGTAGTTATACAAATATACATTTATGTGAGGTCTTCTATTACTTTAAAGTCAATTCTCTTTACATAGAATGCAATATAAAGGACTCCAGGAATCCCCAAATATGTTGTGTAACTCAGTATTTATTTTGTTCCACGCTATTATTTGTGACACCTCGCTCAGAGGCCAGGACTTGGAGTCTAAGGAGCATACTAGCTGAAGCTTTACCTTCCTCAGGGTTGGACCAATCCAGTGATGATCCACTGCCCCACAATTTCACATAAACTTGAAATAATCCTAAATTTTCTCCACTAGATCTTTTGACTTTTAATCTTCACTTACTGTTGACACTCCTAATGTATTATAACTATAAAATACTATAAGTAACTTCCAAGACCAGTAAAAAGGGACACCAGTTAAATTAGATTATATTCACATGTTGTACAATATACAATTGCTTACATGTTTTTTGAGTTAAGTGAAAGAAAGAAAAAAAAATTCCATGAAATGAGACTGGCATCATAGAAACACTCAGAAGAAAAGATGCATGGAAATAAACCAAAACATTATTAATGTCTGCCTCTAGAATATACATAGTTGTATATGCTTTACATTTTCTTATTTGTACCTTTCTTTCAAATTTTCTACAATGAACACATTACTTTTTCCTAAGGAGAAGGAAGTATATACCTCTAAGGTACTGGAGGTTTCAGTTGTAGAATTTCCAGTATTATTGCTTGAGTTTGAAGACACTGTTTCATTTTTGCCTTCATTATCTGATTTTTCATCAGAACTCATACATTCAATATCTGCATCAAAGCCTGTTGGGTATCCCATTGCCTGCAATACCTGCAACAAATTATATTGAGATACACTTTTATTCAAACACCAGAGACTACTAAAAAAATAGATGGAATATCAAGGTCAACAGTTTTAAATGTACAACACTTGGAATCCATGATTCAAATGCCTTGTAGGAAGAGCAAGATGATGCCAAGTCTACAAATCCCTTGGGTAAACAACTTTTATACCAGAGCATCACCATGGAAATGAGAACAACATCCTCCAAAATAGTTAGGTTTCACATAATTTGAAATGTAAACCTAATGTTAACCCTGGTTAATTTAATTTGAAGGTGAGAAATAAAAATTAAAAATTCAAGTTCAACCAAGAGGTGAGGGCGAAAGTAAAAAAAAAAAACATTCTAAAAAGTACATTGGACTAGAAAGGAAAAACTAAGGGCCTTCATTACCTACATTTCTCCTTTGACTCTCAATTTTCCAATTATAAAACAGGAAAACATATTAGTTGACCTCTAAATTCTATGACTCAGTCCTCTAAGATCGAAATGAAATCAAGTTTTCACTTTAACCTTTGAACTAATTTGCCTATTAATTTACAAAAAAATCCTCACGCCTTCTACCTCTGCCTTAACTGAAACCATCAAGACTTGAAAAAAGACTGCCTAGGTTATTCTCAACACAAAATAACTCAGGAACAATGTGAGGTTTATATTTCCATCCCTGCCTCTCAAGACCTAGTTACTTTATAGCAACCTCCGATGTTCATTCTTGTATTTCCATTTAATGACTGGCATTTCTCATACTTCTTTTACATAAAGCATTCAGTAGTGTGTATTTATCTATGTACACGGGCATACTCACAATCATGCATTTAAAACCTCTTTCCATGTAATACTCTGCTTTTTAGATGTTCACAAGACAGTATGTTCAATAGCATTTTAATAAGCCTCTTTCAAACAGGTTAATATTCTATTGTCAATTAGTAATCTAGAGGGTTATAGCAGAAAATAGTTTCCTAATGACCCCGGTATGTCTTTCAGATTTTGACTAATGTCTTAAATTGTTGAGGTGTAAAAGCAACATCAAATCCCTTGTAGTGTCCCAACTACACCAAGTAGGCGTCTACTAAAAATAGTAATGTAGCCACACAAATGAGAATCCAAGCAAGGCAGCCCTACCTTTATAAACAATGGCATCTTGAATAAGGATTCTGCCAGTGTAAATATTATTACTCTTAACAACAAACAAAAAAATGGGCATAAGTAGAACTCTGTTCCAAAATAATTTGCAATTAATTCACTCAGTTCATATGGAGAATCTGGTATCCCATTGAACATTTTAAATCATAAATAAATTCCTAGTGTTCACTGGAAATAAAATCAAGAATGCTTTTTAAACTCAGGTAGTACTTTACACTACATATACTAACATCATTTGGTTATCCCTGTCAAAATTTCATCAAGAAAACACATTAACTGCTTGAGCCTACAAATATGGTCTCCATGAGAAATCTCATGGCTGAGAGAAGCGTTATCAGTCTGGAATTAACACAGCTAACACAGCAAGTTGAGAGTCAGAGTCACAAATGATAGACAAGTTATTGGTAAATCTGAATTGTTTAATCCAATAAAAATTAAGCATGTAGAGTTTTAAGGTACAGTTAATATAGTCTTCTGTGAGTCATCTTATATAACCTCTCTCTGCCCTCTGACTTACCAGGTACATGTATTTGTTATTGTAGCAAACATATTTCACTATATTTGTAAATTATATAACTGATTGATAATCATAGGGATATAGTGTACATATGGTATAACCAACAAAAATTCTCAAAGTCATTTTCTAAAAATAAAGACTCTTAACTAACTTGTACTACTAAGTGAAAATAAAATAAGGAGTTCTCAGATATATGGAACAAAAGCATGTCTGGAATCAACATTAAAATGGCCAAAAAACTGTTGTATCACAGAAAACTGAGTTTTCAAGCATCTGGCAAACATAGTAAACCTACTAAGCACATCAATTGAAGTGGGAAAAAAAAAAATCAGAGTAATTCCTACAAACAAGAAACTATGTAACTATGCCTCTGTCTCCTAAAAAGGAGTTGAGATTAAGGAAGATGATATCCTCAGATTGTCAAGACTGAGTGAAAAGAAAAACACATTCTACCCCATGGTGCTCCACTCAAAAGTAATAGTCACAGGTTTTGTATGATAGAGGTCTGATGACTTCAAAGACCTTGACAAAGAACCTGACTCCTGGTCACCCTCTAATGGACTAGCTGACAATGGCTAAGATTCTTTTCATGGAATATGGCTGACTATATCTGTAAAGGTATCCTTGGAAGGAGACTATCAGGAAAAAGAACTAGAAGAAAAAGAGGAAGTGTGGCTATTAATCTCCTTGTTTCGTTCTGATCTGATTCACTGGTGTGATTTGTCTGGACAGGTACAGACTCATACACCAAGCTACTAAATAAGGAGTGAAAGGAATTTTATGTACTGGGTCCCATTTTCTTAAACATATGTTGGCTATAAAACTGCAATTTATTTGTAAACAGACCTTACAATATATGGTGTGACCCTTATGGATGACAATATGGAGATAAATGCCTGGCATATACTAGGAATGTCAATACATTGAGAATTAATGGATTATTCAAATGTGCTTCCTTCTTGATCTAGTAATTCCACCTACAGAATATATTTTAAGGGATAATCGGGCCTCCCTGGTGGCGCAGTGGTTTAAGCAACGCAATATGAAGCAGACCACAGTTACTGCAGCACGAGTTCGATCCCTGCTGCCACCTGAGGCAGTGACCCACATGGTGCAGCAGACTTCTCCAGCCTCACCTACTGCTGCCATCGGCAGTGCATTTCTGTTGATCTGCCTGTTCTGTTCCCAGCTCTGTCTCTGGTGAATCCTCTCACCTCCCATACCTCTGGCCTGTACCCCAGTTCTTGTGTACATGAATAAATAAATCTTTTTAAAAAGGGGGGGGATGACACAATTTTAAACAGATATAAAGCAATAAACTGCAAACATCTACGTATTAAGTGGATTAACTGCATGTTGGTAAACTGATAATGAAATTAGGCTATCACTAAAAATGAGGGTAATCTTTGTGACAATTACAAAAATAACTCTTATTTGTATATGAACAAAGAAAACATGATCTTATTTTAAGTTAAGATCTTATTTCATTGAGAGGAGGCCACAAGTTCATATTAAAGTTTATTACTTAAAAAACCCAGACTGTGTCACTGCATCACAAATGCCTTTAAAGTACATCACTGCTGTGCCTCTTAATGAGACCAAGGAGGGTGTCCACTGATATTTATACCTAAACAACTATGACTCTGTTCTTCTGTCACAACAATGAATTGATATTTCAGAAGTTTTGCATTATATCTAATTTATAACTCATTCTCAGCATGCACTATAAAAAAGAACTGCCTTTTTTAAAAAAAAAAATCTTACTGAGGATTTTAGTACACTCTTTTTTTTTTTTTTGGTTTTACAAATTTGGAACATTATTGTTCACTTTTGAGCAGTATTTGATTTCTCCCCTCAGGTTTAGTCTAAGAATTGTATCTTTAGTCTTATTTTTTGCCCCTCATTCTGGTTTTATTTTTCTACCTTATTTATCTTAGCCTTGGGGATAATATTTACACCTAGATTAATAATATTTGTAAAATGGAATGATCGTGAAAACAGATCAACTGCGTCTTATGTCATGCTGTTTCTTCCAGAACATTTTCAAGTCACAACTATGTTCAGTCTGCATGATCTTTGTAATTTCGTATTAGTAAGAGGTCAAATCTCCTCAGAGCAATTCCAATATTTAGTAGAGTTTTCTACAAATGTACATGGATGGCTAACTGGTTCTAACCTGAAGCTTATTCCCTGTGAAAAATCAGAGGATGAAACTATAGAAACATTGTGAGTTCAAACCTAAAAAACAAAGCAAAAAAATGACTAGAAGTAAATAAACCAACATATTATATGTAAACATGAATATGCTATCTTAGAGATAGGCTTTTGAAATTTTGTTATTTTTTGTGTGCTTTCTAAATTTTATATAATATATACGTATTACCTTATAGTGACAAAACAAAAATTTTGTGATCCAGGGGTGACTAACATCTATGTTATTATCTTTAAAAGCTTGAAAAATTCTATTTACTACAGGAAAATAAGCACCTATTTGTAACATAAAATAGCAAAGCACTGTTAAAATAAAGTAAAATATATACTGTACCTTCACTGCTACATGAAGTTTTGCTGTTTTCTTGGATGGTCCTGAGGCTTCATATGTTGTACCATCCACATCTACAGACATTGTGAAGACTGGGGCATGGACAGGGCCAGACTGAGATAAGAGCTTATACTGAAGTCCAGGCCTGATTTGATTTAGTCTCATTAGTGCATTCATAAGGTCTATTGCTTTACTATCTAGAACTGTTAAAGAAATAGAAATGAGATCAGAAGTTAGACCACTTCGCTTTAATGTTTGGATCTGTAAGTTCCAAGTAACCCCTCTAAATTCACCAGGTTTTAAAAAAGCAAGAATTTCAAATCACATATACCGATTAACTTTATTACATAAGTAGTTAAAAAATTACTTCTAATTTATGCTAACATGGCTGCAAAAGTAACATGTATTAGTGTATTAATTTTAGTTTGTCCATATTATCATAAGCAGCGAAGTTTGAAAACAAAAGAAAGCGCTTTGATTATCAACTTCTTAGTTAAGATCTACTTTTAAAACTCCAATTGAAATCAGTCAAAATTTTCACTTTGTAATTTTTATTTTCCTGTCTGAGACCTTAAATTCTTTCCAGTTCACATCTATAAGAATAAAGATTTTACACACTTTTCCTTAAATTTCGTTTCATCTTTTTATTGGGATCCTTATCATCCCCTAATCCATCTTCAAATGGCCTCTTCAGAGCTGAAGACCCAGGACCTAAAAATAATTATGAAACATTCATTATCAGTCAAAACAATGATCCTACTTAGTCGACCAAGTGGTATCTAGTATGTTCAGGAAGGAAAAATCTCAGGATCACAAAAATCAACTCTTTCATTGATCAATTATATTGTTACCATAATTAGAATCTTATAATAACAAATACTTTAAAGTGAATCTTCCTAAAATAATCATCCCCTTTCATTAATATTTGTTGTCTCATATAGTCATACATACATTTATAAATATGTAAATATTCACTTCTATATGTGCATGAACAGCAAAAGAAAAAAAAAATCTGGAAAGATACCAAAATGTTAAAGTTTATCCCTGGTAGTAAGGTTCATTTTTACTTATGTCTTTTCCAATATTTCTATGAAGGGTTTCTATGGTATCTGAAATATAAAGTGTTCTTCTGTCACTGCCTATTTCAGACACAGAACATGTGTTTTCTTAGTCCTCTTTGAAATTCAAAGATATTTCCTCCTTATATCTTAAAAAATATCTAACTCAAGACTTAGAAATAACATAACTGGTATGGAACAAAAATTAACTGAACCGACAATTTCTTGAATAAAACAGATAGGTAATAATCCTATCAAGCATAAGACAAGAGTTTTGGCTATCCAAGTTAAAAACAAAGAAAATAAAAGCTTATCACCTGCCTAAGTACTTTAAAGAACTCTGTCTTCAACTTAAAAAATGGCTATTGGATTTTCAAGGAAAAGTTATGCTTAAGAGATTAAAGCCATAAGATTTCCAGATACTTTTAGTGAAACTCTGCAATGATACTGAGATTAACTATATATTCTCTGATCAAGATTTATTGCTCCTTGGGGTAAACACTGACTTCAGCATTTAAATCAATACTTAACAGGTCAATCAATTTTGATGCTCTCTTTAACAGAAGGCAGTATTTGCTTATACCTACTTAGTTATTATATTTCATTTGCATTACGTAAAACCAAAGTGTATCTATCTTCCAAAATACAGTCTTTAGACGACAAAAGTTAAAAAGAAACAATGTCAATCACTCTCCAATGGATAAGTTACATTAAAAATTGTCCCTGATTGCCTAGAAGTCATAAACTGGTTCTATTCTCCAAATCCTCTAGCTACATGAGTTCCATGGATTAAGATTCACTTTTTCCACTTCTCCAGAGAGGAAATGCAAATGGCCAACAAGCACATAAAAAAATGTTCAACATCCCTCATAGTCAGGGAAATGCAAATTAAAATCACAATGAGATACCACCTTAAGAATGGCACATATTAAAAAAAAAACATTAGCAACTACAAATGGTGACAATGTGGTGAAAAGGAACTCTCCTACACTGCTGGTGGGAATGCAGGCTGATCCAACCACTATAGAAAGCTGTATGGAGGTCCCTCAGTCTACTAAAAATGGAGCTACTATTTGACCCAGCAATCCCACTCCTAGGGCACAAAACATTAATCCAAAAGAATACATGCACCCCTATGTTTACTGCAGAACTGTTTATAATAGGTAAGACTTGGAATCAACCCAAACGCCCAAAAATAGACAAGACGTGGTATATATACACAATGGAATACTATTCAGTAATTAAAAAAGAGAAACTAATGCCATTCACAGAAACGTGGATGGAGCTTGAAGGGATTCTGCTCAGTAAAATAAATCAGAAGGAAAAAGAATACTAGATGGCCTCACCTATAGAAGGAATATAGGAGATCAAGGAAAAAATCAACAATTAAACAAAACAAAAATAAGCAGACAACTATAAATCAGACATTCTGCAGGGGCGAGGGAGGAATTCTGATCAAAACAGGAGTAGGAAGATCACAAGGGACAACGGTGATGGTGCATGGGTGAATTGGTGGTGGAAATTCTATGGGGACTACACCTGAGAAAAGAAGGCAAACACTGTAAGAAAATAAAGATTCAATCTTCATCCCAGTTATTAGAAAAGGGTTGTAAAATCTATATCTAATCGTAACAATAATTTAGGGAGAAAACAGACTTGTTTTACAAAAAGCAAGTAGTTTTCAACCTCTACACTATCTACAAATGAGAAGTGATCATCTGAGAGGCAAGCTTTTTTTCAATATGTAAGTGCTTACTATATGCCTGGAATTATTCCATATATACCAAAGTCTACATATGTTAATGTATATAATCCTCACAAGCACCCTATGAAGCCTATGCTTTTAGCCTCCTCATAATTTCATTCACATATTCATTTAGCAACAAATACTGAGTATTTTCGACATGCAGGGCAATTTTAAGTGCTGGAAATGTAACTGAAAACAAACAATATCCCCGACCTAAGAGTTTATGTATGGTAAAAGAAACATATTATAACATGTCATGTGGTTATTAGCACAACAGAGAAAAAATAAGAGGGGAGAGGGTGTTGCTATTTTATAAGCAGTGCTCATCAGAAAGGTATCACTGATAATGTGGCCTTGTGATAAAGACCTGAAGAATGTTGAGGGACTTAATTATTTATGGAAAGAGACTCAGGCAAAGAAAACAGCAAGTACAGAGATCTTAAGGCAGGAAGATGCTCAGAAACAACAAAAAAGCCAGAGTGGTTTAGGAGGCATGAACTAGGAGGGATGGAAGTAGAGGATGAAGAGAACCTGATGACAGAAGGGAGTAGTCCTCAACTTAGCTGCCACTACTTCAATAGAGAAACTTTCACATAATAAAATGGAGGTCCAATTCCAGTATGGGAATGTAATTTAAACACCCTCCTAATGAGAACAATTTAGAAAAGCTTGACAAAATGTAGAAAGAATGCCTATTCCTGAAAAATAAAGAATTATGGGCTTATACAGTCAGCATCTGGAAGGTGAAGGAAGGCCTGCATTGGGGGCCACATTTTCTCAAAGGGAATTTTACAGAATCCAAAAGTTGCCACTCAATACTGAACCCAGATCTCACGGGTCAAAAACTGAAGTTTGAGGACTACTAAGAAGGGAGGGACAATAAGAGCCCCTAAACTGGCCTCCGCAATGTCTTAGAAGAGCCCCTAAACTGGCCTCCGCAATGTCTTAGAAGAAAGCAGCAGCAGGAATATTCAAAATCTTAAAAGGATTGAAGACCAGCTTCAGATCTTAACTCCTGACTGCAGTAAGGTGATCTAGATTGATGACTCTACTAGCCATCTTCCAGAAACAAATATAAATCCTCTCTACAGAAAGATATCATTACTCTAGACTTTCAATTCTCTACACTTTTTCATTTTAAATCTTCAGCATCATAATAACCAGATACATGAGAAGACAAGATACTCTGATCAAAAATCAAGAGAAGGACCAGACAATCAGAAACAGACCCAACAGAAACCCAAAATAATGGAACTTTCAAAACCAAACTTCACTAAGAAGAATGATTGGACTGCCCGCCTGTGACCATGCAGGTGCCTTTTTCTTCCTCTTTTTCCTATTAAACCTATCCTTTCAAAATGGCAGGGGGCGGGGAGATTAGAATGTTTAAAAAGAAGAAAAAAAGGAAAAATATTACTTCTAGTAGGAATATCCGAAACTCTAAAACCGCCAAGTATAAAACCAGTAAGTAACTGGAACCCAGGTTACACTGACTCCAGTCTGTGCTCTTGCTGTTGAAACACTATCTAAAGTTAGCACATAGTACAAATAAAAAGTTTCTGAATTTTTCAACATACTTTTCTCCTCCTCTGTATTTTTGTTTTTACTTTCTTGGTTACATAAAACTTCCAAGCATGACAAAGATCAGTGACAGTGGAAATACCCCCTTCTAGCTTATGGCTTATCTCTTTTCCTTATACCAGGAGTTCTCAAAGTATGTTCCCTAAGTCTATGGATTAATGGAATCTGGTCAATAGGGCCATATAAGTTCTTCACTAATAATAACAAGTAAGAGTAGGCTGATCTCGCAGGTGGAACAGAAGAGAAGAAAGTCAGGAAGAAAAACAATAAATGTTTTTATGCATGAATTGGATTAACATTTATTATGTTCCCTTAGCTCTAGCGAGAGATGTAGCCCATGACTTTCTCCACCATTGCCCATTTCCAATGCCAATAAAAACTTTTCACTCACCTTCTTTATCAGTAACTGACCAGGAATACTTCTGAAAAGGCTTACTAGATGGTAGGGGGTCCATCTCCAGCACTTTATAAATCTGGCCAAAGGCTGATAGCCTCAGGGCATGCTAAGGAACAAAAGATTATTCAAAATTCAAAAGGCATTCATAAACATCTTGCTAAAAAATTTTTGATTAAATTCTACTACTATAATGGCAAAACTTCCCAACAATAGGTAAGATAACGCGTTCAAATAGAAGAATTTAGAAAACAAAATTAATGATAGTCCTTTAACAGATCACAGTGATATGCCTTCATCTACCTGTGCACTGTGGGTAATATCTTCTTTTTGCTGAATGGTCATATAACTCAGAGCATCTGTTGGGTCTCGTTCACAAGGATCATGAAGACCAGGACCCCCTGTGGCAAAGGCAGGAGAGAAACGCAGGAACCATTTAGAACAGAGTTTAGAATTCAACAGACTAATGGGGGGGACTTGGGGGAAGGGGTGGATAGAGGGAAAGAAGGAGGGACAAAAAACTGAGTAACTAGGTTAAAAGTCTACTCAATTAAAAGGAATAAAAAGGACATGCTCTCATTTTCAATGTTGACATTTAAATGTCCTTATTTGACTGGAAGTTACTTGTATATCTAAGGCCAAAACTGTGCCTTACTCTGGGAATTTAGAAATAGCATGATGACTCATCCCCAAAGCTTTAAGGGAATTACATATTTAATTACAGATTATATATTTCCAAATTAAATGACAAACTGCAAACAGAATGAACTTCCAACATTTCAAGCAAGCATCTACATATTCAAATTTAGAACCTGAGGTAAAGGAAATCTGTAGCAGACATATCTTATTAGTATCCTTTATGTTAGTACATACAAAACATAAATTACAATGATTGAAAGAGTTTATAAAGTAGTTTTCCAACATTCAACCATTTTAGTTGCTAAAATTCCAAGCAAAACAAACTCCTATGCATCATTTTCCTGTACAGTGCACCGATTTAGCAAATATTAAGAAAAATAAACCGAGATTTTTCTGATTCTTTTGCCTGTAGAGTTTGAAACCCTTACCAGGAAGTAGTATTCCAGATGCCAAACACTCCATTACTCGTCTCAAGGCCTCCCCAGCGCCCAAAGGTCTATTACAAGTACCTATAGACTTTTCACATATAAGCTCTAGTGGCTAGAAGATATTAAATTACAAATTAGTACATGCACCAAGTGTTAAAAGGATTCCAGTTAAATGTGAGCTGACATTTCTAGCTACCACAGAGTCCAAACAGGTGAACATCAATTTCACATTTAGGCCTCAATTAACTTTTCGCCTTGATTATTAACTTTTACTCCTGCCAGAGTTTTAAAATCAACTGTTTCTGAGATAAGATATTGAGATTATTTTGCTACAAAAACATCATTTTTTCCATTCTCCTGAAAGGAATGCCTAAGAAAATGTGGTTATCTAATTAATTTAAGAAGGATTTTAATATGCCTTCATCTACGTTAGTAATAACTAGTCAATGATCAAACCCAACCTATCTCCCAATTAACCTAGGAAGCACTCAAACCACAATAAGACTTCATTCAGAGAGCCTGCTCCAAGTCTATGAATAGAATATATGAAGGCCCAATCTCCATACTGAATGAACTAAAAATTCGTGATACTTTTTTAAAAAAATAACTGCTGTGTTCATTTGAATGACCCTTTGCAACTAGTTTTCTAATGTTATTACGTAGTTTAGATTGAATCAGGCATAATAATTTTCAAATTAAGCAAATTTTGCAATATAAACTATGTCCATAATTGGGTACTATTTGCTTCGACTCCAATTACTGAAATTAACTCAGTTTTAAGTGTCTAGTCAAAGGGGGAAAAAAAAATGGGTATGGGAGCCTTTTGTTGGTATAGCAGATAATTTTTATTTTAATGAAAGTAGCACTGAAAGGAGGCTTTCATGGACAGTAGGTGAAAAGCACAGCAGTACTTTTCAGAGTAAAAGTAAAGAAGACGTGGGCCTCCCTGGTGGCGCAGTGGGTTAAGCAACGCACTATGAAGCAAACCGCAGCCACTGCAGCAAGAGTTCGATCCCTGCTGCCGGCCAGGGAGGGGACCCACATGG
>JAGFMF010011785.1:4440445-4498359 GCA_019455555.1 Galemys pyrenaicus | reverse complement strand
GTTGATCTGCCTGTTCTGCTCCCCACTCTCTGTGGTGAATCCTCTCGCCCTCCCACACCTCTGGCCTGTACCCCAGTGCTTGTATGCATAAATAAATAAATTCTTTAAAAAAAAAAAAAAGTAAAGAAGACGTACACTTCTAAAACGTACAGAGCCTTTTTGTCAGAAAAAAATATCTCGGCTGTAACATGAATATGATGAGGTAAATGAGACAGGCTATCTGCATTAAAAAATTCATTATCAAAAGTCCATAATTTTTCTAGAACAAAAATAAATGCACACTTTACCTAGCTCAGAATATAGCCATTTTACAGTAACATGTAATTTCTACAGAATATTATCTGACTATAGCTTCAGAATTTGCTTTTAATCATGTTTAAGTACTTACCCATCCTTTCAACGGTGCCCACGTGGGGACTCTGTTGCACAAATCACGCAGAATGCGGAGGACAATTACACATGATTTTAATCCATTTGCCCTTGCCTAAAACAAACAAAATAATTCCAATATTCCTGTTGAAACCCAATTTTCATTTTAAGCACAGTGATCACGGATAGGTTCTTCAATGTGCCTATTAATTAGCCAGTAACTCATCAATTGTCAAGCAAACCAAAAAAACAAGTTATTAAAAGTAGCAAAAACTGGTTAAGAGGTTAGATTTTTGCAGTAAAGAAAGCACATCATTAAAATTGCTTTCATGGCCTCATGGCAACCCCATTTCAGGCAAATAATCTCAATTTTTAGCTCTTCTCACCCATGTTTTTATTGTATAAGCCATAACCTGAACTTCAGAGTACTAAACTAAAAAGGATTATAAGATAATAAACATATCAGTAACTACAGCAGATGCTATACTTGGCACTTTGCCTAAATTAAGTCATTTACTCCTACGATAACCTTATTAGCCAGAGTACACCCATTTTATATATAACTCAGAAACTATTAAGAGGCAGGTGTTCTAAATGAAACCCGCACAAGGCTACAAAAACAGTAAGATAATAACAAAGAGCCAACCTGAAACCATTTGGCATGTCGCAGAGACGCCAAGGCGTTCAGGCATTTCTGCCTGTCCAATAAGTCCGGAGGATCTTTCATCGCAACCTTTTCTAATGGGAAAATGGAATAAAGAGAGACAGATACAGTTTGACCAAGGGGTTCCTATAAAATTACCAAACAATAAAAATAAACAGCAGCATCTGAGTGAACTAATAAGACTCCCAGAAGATTGAGGTTCAGATTTTTGATTTTTTTTAATTAAATGCACTATTATTACTTAAGTAAAAAGTCATCAGAGCGGTTCTATGCACAAGCACACAGGAACACTAAAGAATCTGTTCAGCAAAACAGTCAACGATACTGTAATATACAATCTGAAGTCTTATTAAGCATATATATAACATCACAGGGCAGAAAATAGGCAGTCAGCACTTTTTCCTTTGGCAGTATGCAAAGAACAGAAATCTGAGACCAACTGCAAAACAACCTTACTATAAAATGGGTTTAAATCACTCATCAATTTTTAAGAAAAACTGGAGCCCCTCTTATGTAATCCAATTGAGATGCACTAACAATATCATGAAATACACTAAAAGTACCATAGCAATTTTATATTTTTACAATGAATGTATCCAACAAGATAAACATTAAAACTTCACTTGGAAACTGTAAATGTCACCTTAGAGCTCTCTCCTTTCTAAGCCAAAATGATTAGAACTACAAATATGAAATACATTTCAAATTTTACATACCTTTTTATAAAAAGGCAGTAAAGAATGCTACCCAATTACAGCCATTTGATTTGCCTTAACATTTTAAAGTTGAGTTAGATATCTCAAATCAGCAAAATTAAAAACTAAATGTGATAAATGGTTGCAACATTCTAAAGGCTGGAGTGCTAGCACTTACTTTCTGAACAGCAGATATTTGCATTGTTACACATTACCCTCTTCTAATATTCATAACACAGGGTCTCTACCCATTACACCCTTTTTCACTCATAAAATGGGAGGTCTCAAAAAGAAATATGGTTTTATGTATATACAGAAACAAATATATTCTGGTGACCTAGTTCCTTTTTTCAATATATTATAAAAATGACATAAAACATATAACTAACTTATTTTAATGTTTTTATATATAAATGTTTATGGTCAATACAAGCATCTGTGTAAAGCTCATGTATCAGATAAAACAAACTACTATAAATAAATGATTAGAATCTCTTCAAAGTTAGACGTGTCAAAGATTGACTGCTAAGTAATGTAATCTCAATAAAAGATATGGGCCATTTTAAGACTTTGGTCTTCAACAGCAAAGCAAGCTAAGATTTATTTTGTCTTTTGACCAAGTAGGAGTGTTGGGAAGAGGCGGGCAATGGGAAAGAGAGTGAAGAGTGGGTAGGAAAGACAAGGCAAACCCAATTCTTTGAACTTTCTGGTACTTTAGTCCAAAGGTCAGAGCATATAAATAGCATCACACTCTCATCACAACACAGATATTTTTAAAGGGGAACAATGACAAATTAAATTAAGATATATTATTTCATTCCTAGAGTCAAATTATAGCCACAAACTTGTAAAAAGACAGAAGAGACATGCTTGCTACAGTCAGTCAACATTTGGAGGTAGAAGAGTTTACTAAAAAGAAATAAAGGGACAAGCAGTGAAAAGTAGACTTGCCCCAGAGTCCCTTTTCTAGCACCTTCAGAATGGTCGTGTTTCCTCATGCTCTGATAGTCAACAAGCCAAAAGATCAAAAATGATTCAACATTCATGAGGTGGGAATAGCAGAGGAGATGTAATAATTCATCTCACTTTGTCTTCTTCAAAGTTACTTATTTCTAAACAATTTAAATTTATATGGCACCTCAGTGCTACTTCTGAGCCCTGCTTGCCTATTCCCTTTATGTAAGAATACAGTTTTACATATTTTCATTAAGAAAAATAAATGATTTAATGTAAAAATCACAGAGTTGGTGCTGGGAAAAACACTACTTATAGCAGAATCTCAAGTTTAACATTTCTATATGAATTTTAATGTAGGTGTTTCAATTTTGTGAGGAAGCCAAGCTTTTCTGATTTAAAAAAAAAAAAGGCATCTTGAAGTCTTTAGAGACAGCAGAACTGAGGTTTCTTTTTTTTCCTCAGTGGGGACTGGGGAGTGACAAAAATGCCAAAAGCAAAGAAAACCAGCTTTTAAAAATTTAATGCTCAGTGACCTGGCATCAGGGCATGAAGGTAAATAAAACGTTCTGAACAATGGAATCACTACAAAAGTCTACTATGCCTAATTTTGTTTGGTTAGAGGTTAGATCAGTGACCAGAAAAACACAATACTGCAGGAAATGTTGGTCAGTTTCTCTCACTCAAGTCCTTACATGCAAGCTAACTCTGCCTCTAGCCTGGAAATGGGGTGGGGAAAGCCAGTACATGACTGTGTTTTTTGTTTTGTTTTTTTTTTTTAAAGATTTATTTATTTATGCATACAAGCACTGGGGTACAGGCCAGAGGTGTGGGGGGGGTGAGAGGAGTCACCACAGAGAGCAGGGAGCAGAACAGGCAGATCAACGGAAGTACACTGCTAAGGGCAGCAGCAGGTGAGGCAGGAGAGGTCTGCTACACCATGTGGGTCCCCTCCCTGGCCGGCGGCAGGGATCGAACTCGTGCTGCAGTGGCTGAGGTTTGCTTCATAGTGCGTTGCTTAACCCACTGCGCCACCAGGGAGGCCCACATGACTGTGTTAAATAGGAGTTCTATGCCTAGAACCGGGACTCTTCAAAGATAAAATAATTGAATTGGGTTATCATGAAGGTCTTTCTGACCATTTGGATGAAGTTGAGTTACTAATAAGTTCATGGAGAATTTTTTAGCTAGCCTGAAGATATCCTGGCAGCCCCTTCTCGCAATTGAGTCTTTGTAAAAAGCAGATATTATGCTTCAAGTACTGTCCAAGCAAAACATCATGCCACAATAATCTGTAGGTAACTGTAGCATTAAGATAGTACAGAGGGCAACTGTTCTCCTAAGTTGTTAGTATTGTTGTTTGGTATGGCATTGCCTCAGCAGGTAGTCAGCCACTAAAAAGGTAATGGCTAGAGGTTTGCACTGGCTAGTGTAAGTCTAGGAGCTAGGGAAGGCAGGAAAATAAAAGCCTGCAGCATCATTATAAACCTAGTCATGCTCCCTGAACTGTGAGAATCTAATGCCTCACCCCAGCAGGGCTCCTTTAGTGAACTTCTGCTACATTCACACTGGTACCAATACATGGAAAAGAGACTGGCAGTTTTTCTGCAATTCCCTGAAAATCTACCATAACACTGAGGGCAGTGGCTTGTCTTAGCCTAAGTCTAAGAGACTCAGTAGTTTCCCTATGCACCTGGTTTCAAATTGTAATGTAAATATAATAAACAGCTGATTTATCACCCATATAGCAAATACACTTTGGGTTTAAAATCATCAGCACCAAAAGAAGTTGATATTATATACTGCAGAATAACTAAACCAGCTATGATGTTCCTACACTCATCCCAGACACTAATAGGAAAGTCAGAGGAGCTAGATAAATTATGACTTTCCTGACTTACAAAACAGGGCAATTATCTACCTCAGAGTTGCTGGTAATTTAAAATAAATCATATGAGAAAGACTTTATAACACAGCATAAAATATCTTAACAGAATTAAACCTTCAACACATAATGCTTGAGTTCTGAGCTGCCAATTGTTAACACTTGTTACATACACATCACACAAGATGTGTGATGCTGACAAGATGCTAGCTATGAAAATTCATTTTAAAACATTACCTACTATGTATTTGGTACCATTCCAGACACTAGGGATAAAGGTGAGGGAGAGGGAAAAAGAACCTACCCTCAAAGAATCATAAGCTATATAATAAACAAGTTCATTATTAGCGCTTCAGCTAATACAGCTCACTGATTCTATCACTACACTTAAGACAGTGTTTAAAAGTTTCACTGTGTTTAGGTTCAGTTCTTCAGAACTATCATGTACACATTATTCTCACTGTTAACTCAGGGTAGTTTGAATACATTTGCACTGTGAATCTTTTTAGTAAGCTGAGTAACTACCATTATATACTGATCAACTAACTTGTGCTGCATATTGTACAAGTCACACAAATTCTCTCACTTAACCTCAAACAACTCTGCAAGGTATTTATTACCCACATTTTTAAATGAAGAAACTTGTCAAGGTCACACAGCAATAGTAACTAACGCAGTTAACTCAGACACCAAGCCTGTGCTTTTTCTTCTCTATCTTCTTTTAAAGGAAACACATGCTATTAGGGCCTGCGAGTAAAGGTTTAAATTATGGAAAGAAACTGATAGTATAGAAGGAAACTCACTTGTGAAATAAAAAACAATACCAAAGAAACTCACTATGTTCTTTGGCTACTGAAAACTGTACTGGTGATCTGAACCAAGTAAAGTCAGATCCACTCCCTGAGGAGGTAAGTATGATGTTCTAAGCTGCCCCAGGTTTCCAGTTCTACCTGCTCTCAACCACGCTACACGTGGACAGCAAGGAGAAGGAAAAGAGTGACAAGAGTTATGTATGTAAATACTCTTGTTTTGGGACAGGAGAAGTTGAGATGCCATGGGAAAATGTTTTCTTGTCAAAAGTAACTGTATATTTTTACATCTTAAGATAGCAGAGATTTTTAAGAGACATCACAGTTCTAGAAATTCCTGGAACCTAAGGAATCATGCGTTCACCTCCTATTACACAGCTAAAAAGAACCACATCCAAGGTGAAGGAGCTGTCTGTCTAGTGTGAGGAAACAGGTACAACAGAATTATACAGCCTAGGTCTCAAATGCTGAGTTATACAGGAGCCTCAAAGGCGTCCAAGAATATTCAAAACTGCTAGTGCAAAAAAAGAAACTGCCTTTGACAAAGCCCAGATTAGACAAAATGAGCAAATTATGAGGGATATCAAATGATTGGTCAACAGAGCCAGGAGGTTAAAAACAAAGGCAAAGCAAATCTCATTGCCATTTGAAAAGAAAGGAAGAAAATGTTATAACATTATATCCAAGCCAATTCTTACACCTTACCTGATCCCACACAATGTTAACATCAGCTGTGAGCCTCAGCTCATGACCAAGAGGTCTTGGGATCCTTTAGTAACCCAAATACCCTGAAGAGAAACTATAACTCTAATTTATTATAAATTCCATTCTGTAGTAACTTTTTTAGTAAGAGTGCACTCACTCTTTTGAACAAAAATTAAAGTTACAAAGGCAACAGAATAAGCTTAGGGTATCACTACAGACTATGCCAAAATCTCATGTAAGTATATAAAACCATGGGGAAAAAGAAGCCTGATGTTCTCTTAATACTTCAAAAAAGAAATGGAAGGAATACCTACAGCTGTAAGCAAACATATAATTAATCTAATCTTTGGCAACTTCAATCTTTTTCTCATCTCTCTAAACTCAAATAATCTTTAATAACACCTATAAGTATACTTAGGAATGGTTTGTTTCACACCGAAGGGTGAAGCAGAACACAGCTTACCAGAATTAACAGAATTATCTTGATACTTCAGAAATCATTTTATAGTTCCACAATTAATAGGTGAACTATAAAGCTGTTAAAGAATTAAGTCATTTAAAAGTATTAGATACTTTATATAAAAATCATAGTACAGGGGCTTCCCTGGTGGCGCAGTGGGTTAGGCAACGCACTATGAAGCAAACCACAGCTACTGCAGCACAAGTTCGATCCCTGCCACCGACCAGGGAGGGGACCCACATGGTGTAGCAGACCTCTCTTGCCTCACCCGCTGCTGCCCGCAGCAGTGTGTTTCAGTCAGTCTGCCTGTTCTGCTCCCCACTCTGTCTCTGGTGAATCCTCTGGTGAATTGCCGTGGACTCTGACCTGTACCCCAGCTCTTGTATGTATAAATAAATAAATATTTTTTTAAAAATCAGAGTACAGGCATAAACCCAATTAAAGATCAGATACATTTTAATCTTAAAACAATTACTCATAATGAGTCTAGTTTATATCTATTGGGTATGGTATAGCTGATTTTACTCACACTTTTTTAAAAGGAGTCTATTACTTTTACTTTAAGATGTCTTATGAATCATGTGAACCCAAACCCCAAGTTCAATGTCACTGATAATAAGCATCTTTTTTCTACCTATAGAGCAACTTGGAAAAAATTAAGAAACTGACCAATATTTCTTACTGTACTGGTATCTCCGGTAAGGGAGTAAGCAATGTGTTGAACATGCAGTGATGGAAAAAATATAGCAACAGGGAGCCTCCAGATAGGCCACGCTGCCTTAAACTGTCACGACAGAGACAGGCCAGTTGGTCAAAGGTCTGACACAGAAGAAACATCGCATGACAAGTTTCTAGGGACAGGACCAAGAGGCAGAAACAATCTAACTCAACAGGATTAAAACTATCAGAAGAAACTTCCAGTTCCATATTACTTCTCAAAGGTAAATAGATTTCTCGCTCTAGACTGCTATATAGAATTCTTTAACTTCAGAAGAAAGTTTTAAAGTATGATCCCCACATGCATCATATACAGAATGTTCACATGTTCTCAAACTCCCCGAAAAAATTTACTAAAGATTGTTTATTTAGAAAAATAAACCCCCAACTTATATATCCTATATTATAAAACATTTACAATTAGGTAAAGTATAAATCTTACAAGGTTATAGGTCGTTATTATTAGAAATCAAAGAGCAATGTGCAATTAATTTTTTTAACGGTGAATAAATTTGAAACAATACTGTTTTAGACCACACTTAACCCTGAAATCAAATCATTAAGCCAAACTACATGGAATACTTTGGCTGATACCAGTAACAATGCAACCCTAGACACAGCAAAACAGAATACCAAAATAGTACAAAATTAAAGCAAGGTTAAGACCAACATGAGAAGCACAGGTTTTTCAATTAACATTTTATATTTTGAATGTATACATTTTCACAAAATATAGTAATTATGTAGAAACAAAGATGTTTAAAATACAGTGAGAGGCATAAAATAAATGAAGTTATTTCTTAAATCCATAAAAGATAGTTAACATAGCATTCAAAAGAGTTCTTATATGAACAAAACAAAACAAAATATATAGATATATATCTATGTATGTGTGTACCTCCATCCTTCTTTTCCAATTCGTCCCTAATTAGAGGGGAAGTAAGTATCACCTTCAAAGTTAACGTGGGCTCTTTTGTATTCCGAATTACAATAGATGCCTCATCTATACATTGTTCCACTTGATATTTCTCTTCTGTGAGTTTCTGAAAGTCACCAAGATTTCAAAAACACCTAATTAGGTAAAATCTAAAAAAAATATGAATGACTGCCCCGTAGTTTTCAAATGTTATTAACTATTAGTATTATTGTGCTCAAAGAATAAAGCCTTTAATTCTGTAGCTTAGGGATAACATTTCTCTTTCCTCCCACCTTACCAGCAGATTATCTTCCTCCCTCCATCCCTCAAAAAGTAACCACAATGTCAAACATCTATGTAATTATGAAATGACATTAAAACCACTTCCTAATATTTTAAATAAAATAGCAGCATTATTATAGGATAAAGCATCAATTACTGTTATTGAAACTATTCTACTATTGTAGAATAACAAATCACCACAAATGCGTTTTTAAACCAATACCTTTTTGAGAGGACAGTTTAAATACAAGCTAGGGTATTGAGTATGTAGATTTTTATAAGATTATGTAATATTTAAAAAGAATCAAGTAAGCAAGAATGAAAAAAGATTTCTACACAGTCATTCACCAGCAAAAAATTAGTAAAACAAGTAATATGCCTCCCATTCTCTGACAATAAGCCTCAGAGAGTATCCTAGCAAGAGTTATCATGTGGGATAAGTGATATCCCTTGAGAAACACACAGTACTTCTTTGAACATACAATTATACACATATATTTTGAGAAGCCTTCCACAAAATAACAACCACCATCTATTAAGAGAATCATATATTAAACTGTATTTAATATAGTATTATATATTAAGCATCTTTCTTGGTGGTGAAATGTAGTACTGATTACTTCATATAAACAGTTGAATGGAAACACTAGGATCTCTATTGAATTGTGTGCATTAAAAGAATTGAAAATCATATACTTAAAAATAGCATTTTACCATTAAATATTCCAAAGAAAATACATCATCCCAAGTTCGAACAGAGGAAACCAAATAAAAAAGGTCAGACAGACCTTGGAAAAAATAAACTAGAATATAGAGGGAAAAAAAACAGAAACTGTTCATCAGAAAATGAGCTGAACCTAGTATTTCCTTTTTTCATTTAGATCACCATAAGATACATCCAAGGTGATAGACATAATGGTATAAGGTTTGGGCTAGGCTAATTATAAGTGATTTCCGGTTTTGGTCATCTTCTCCCTTGTTCAAGGAAGTCTTAAAATCAAGAAAAGTGTATGTAGGAAAAAAGTATGGTACAATTCCAATTAAGATACTTAGTTGAAAGTTGCTATAGTAAGTGCTCAGGAGACAGTACAAAAGAAAAAGACAGGGTAGCAAAGACTGGTGTCCCACATAAACACAAAGAAAACAAAGGGCAAACAAGGAGTAAAGGTAGAAATCACATCCAAAATAATTTCCTGAAATATTATTAGTAATAACAATATGTGTGTTTATGTGTATGATAGTGGGTGTGTGTGTGTATAATTAAATGTGAGATAGGTGACAATTACATCCCCATTTTATACCTTTATCCCAAATACCTATAAAAATGGATCTAAACACCATTAAAGCAGTTGGTTTCATTGCTGCATAACTCCACTAGCTAGTTAAACTGAAATACCTTCGTCATGACTTCCACTACTGGTCTTAAGAATTCAGCTCTCTTTTACCTTCTCCAAGAAGCCTTTCAAAGACCCAAAGGCATTTATGTCTTTTTTTAGTCTCTTCATATTAGAAATGGTTTATATGGTTTGACCTCTCTCCTGAGTCACTCCCTTGCATACTTGCTAGCTTGACAACATTTTAAAACTATGGTGCCCAGAAATGACCCTCACTCAGAAGAGAAAAAATGCAAATTTCAAAAGGCTGTTCCTGAACAGAGAGCTTTATTAACACAGCCTAAAAGCTTGCTCTATCTCCTGTTATCTTTAATACTGGAGAAATGTGATTAAATTTGAGAACAAGAACTTCAATTACAGTACTGGCTCCCAACCTGTTTTCCACCCTGACACACCTGAGGATCATAACCACTCTCATAAGAAATAGAGCTCACCAAAGAGAGCAAACAGAAAGAGGATACAGTTGAAAATGCCTCCAATGCGTGCGAACCTCTGACTATTACTTTATTATAGAGTTAACAAAAGCAGAAATAAAGATTAAATGTTTAAAAATATAATGCAAAAAAAGATGAATTCATTAAATTCTAATAACAAAAAGAGTAATTAGTCAGAAACCCATACTGAGCCACCCATTTCTTAAAGTTTTATTGGACTCCAAGCTGCTTACCCTTCTCCCTTCCCAAAAAAGCACAAAAGGATTTTTTTAACCTTTAAGAAATAAATTTAACACTATGAAAGAATAGAAAACATTTCTTCATCAGAACTGAACACTGAAAAGCTAAATATGTTTGCTGGGTCACTTAGAAAATCCTATCTTAAGATCTAAGGCAGAATGATAAAATAGTGCTCCAAACGATACAGGGGAGTATGTGAACAAATAACATAAATTTGAATGCCAAGAATAGATTTAAAAATCAGGACAATAGTTTTGAAGATCAAATGGTGAATAGGAAAGAAAATAATTCACCACCAAAAGTAACAAATTTTGTATTCAGATTACAAAAACCTTGTAGAAGAAATACAAATAAAACAACCCAACATAAGAAAACATGCAACAACTCAAGGTTTGGATCCTTATAGGCTAATATATATTTATGTTACATCGATATAAGGACTGACATGAAATTAACAAGATGATATAATCTAATTATGCCACAGATAAGACATCTGAAAGATCATCTGTTTCCCAATCAGTGATGCAATCTTAGAGCAAGCCGACAGAGCTGGTCCTAGAAGATCAGAGCTCCAGGCTAACTAGTTGCCTTCAGTCCTGAGGAGCCTTTCTAGGAGCATTTTTCATGAAGCACATCAACTTTAAAATTTTCTAAATCCCAACATAAAAAAAAAGTTTGTGAACAAGGAATTAGAAATGATTCTTCCATTAACAAAATGAATGACTGTTAAATTACCGAGCCTTTAATTTGAAGTTATGACCTATTAAAGTTTCCAGTTGTCTAGGCCCTCCGATCTGATTCTTTCCTGCATTATAATGAGTGACCTAGTCTAGAAAACATAAGACTCTTACCAAGATATACCTGAAAAATTCAAGATTGTACCTTAATAGCAATATTAATTTGGTAAACATTATCTAGTCACTGAAGTTTGCCTTAAATGTGATAATGAATCATTGCCCCATGCAGTGGTATTCCTTCTGTCTGTACCTACCCTTTACTAATACCAATCCCTAGTTATTAATTCATCAAGGCCACTATCTACTTTCATCTTTTTGCAAATTTTCCTAGAGGTGCAATTAAACTGTACTCACCTGAATCTGAATAGGAAGATTATCTTTGACTGTATTTAACAGGGTCTCTGTGGGTTTGTCCTTGCACATTAAAACCAGCTCCAAGTCCATATCATCTTTAATCAGCAAGCCTTTTGCAACCAGGCCAATCCTCATAACACCACACAATGTCCGACCACCTTGATCCCTAAAAATAAAAGTCTGAATGATTACTTTTACAACCTATTTCCCAAACTATAACTTCATTACTTAGCTTCCTGGATATCCACAGAACTCATAAAGGAATGTATAATTACAGAAATCCAAAATTCCTCAAAGTAGGACTCAGATTTAAGGCTCATAAAATATCTATCTTTCCCAAGTAATCAAGGAGTATGTTTCAGACTATAGGTCTTTCAATTCTTTATTATATCTGTATTGCTTAGGGAAATCCAAAAGTACTCTAGTACTCTCAAAAAATTTTTAAACTTCCTATTTTCAGTCATTAAGAATCTCTGATAAACATGGTATACTGTGAAAGAGAATCAGGATAGAAACCTAAAACACCTGAACTCCACTCCCAGTGGCACCTCTTGCTCAGTATGCATAAAAGTAAAATAGCTGTCAGCTAGCTGAGCTAAGGTTCTGTATAGATGTGTAATTTCTCGATTCTAGGAATCTCCCAAAGATTATGGGGAAAGCAGAATAATGTGTTAAAAATGTAGAAATGGAGAAAGAACAGACCAAAAATGACCTGCCAATATAATATATGCGATCTAAATTGAGGAACAACTAAAAGAATAAACATTCAAAGGACATTGTCATGGATGGTGCATAAGAAAAATGTTAGCAACTTATTCTAGGTTTTAATACTGAGTTTATCAGTTCATCTTCTTTATTCACAAATAGAAATGTAACTAAGCAAATGTTTGAGTACAGAAAGCATGTTACATGAGATCCAATCTCTCCTGCTCCTGAGATATACACTGTAGTTAAATACAAAAGCAGTAACCTGCTTAAGATGGGAAAAGTACATAAAATGTGTAAACTGGAAGTCACTAATTCTCATTTAAACCTCCCAACAAGTCTTTGAAAGACAAGGAATGTGAATATCAGAAAAGCTACTTATTTGTTCAAGTTCATAGCGAGAGAAAAATAGCAAAACCTGGTTTCAACTTCAAGTTGGCTTGAACACAACATTCAGATTCTTTACATTATTACTTGCTTCTTAAGCTCAAAAGAGGGAGAGAGATCAAGCAAGACAACCTGAAAGCTTGACTCAGCAGTTTTGATTTGGTTATATAGAGAAAAGGTCATTCTAGCAAGAGGCAAAGAATCCACAGATAGGCAAAAATTAGCAGAGTGGAGACTGAACTAAAGAAAGGAGGAGAGAAATTGTGACAGCAGAAACAAGACAGATGTTTAATCCAGTCACTTGTCCAGTGTCTGGCACACCTGAGAGATTCAACAAACACTATCTCAATGAAAAACTATAAAGGTGGGGTAGTATAGAAATAAATAAAAAGCATTTTAAAGCAACTGACCCACATATAAGGAATTATCTGATATTAAGAAAAGAAAGGGTCATCTTTGAGTCTACCTTCTTTATTCTTGTCCTTTCATCTTATTATCCCAAATCAAATAAATAGTTTATAAATCCCACCTCCAAAATCACCCTCCAACCATTGCATTCCAACTCATTTCTTTTCCAGTTCTAATCACCAATCACCTAAACTACTTCAATAACCTATTCTTGACTAGCCTTAAATGACACCTCTGCCATCTCTGATCTACTATATTGCATACTGTATATTGTTTTCAGCATAGAACAACCAGACTAATATTCCAGAAGTCTGCATGGCTGTCACTCTACCTATAATTTCCTGGTGCGCTAGCGAATACGAAGACACTTAGCACGTTGGGCAACAATTCAGGAAGAAGCAGGATTTCAAATACTGGCTCTCCCACATACTATGTGACATTGGACAAATGATAAATTAATGGATCCTTTTGAGCCTCTTTCTCTTTTGTAAAAAAGGAGTAATACAATACTAAGAACATCTTTAAATTTAATGAACATAATGAACTTAGCCCAACACCTGGCATATATAACTCAATAAGCTCTATTATTCCTTAAATAATTCCTATACTTCTCACTTTGCTGATTTTCTCTCCCACACTTTCACTGCCTGCCAAAACCCTACCCATTGCAAATATTACCTACTTAAACTCTTCTCTGATCCCTAGAATCAGCAAATCATCTCTGCCTGCTCTATACTGTCACATTTTAGTCACAGAATATTGAAGCATAGATACTAAGATAACTGGATCCAGAGATTTGAGTATGAATCCTGACTCCACCACCCATACTCATTCAGTGACCTTAAGGAAGTTAAAGTTTGTTAATGATTGAGTCACTTTTTTCATAAGCAAATCTGAAGCAGGGGAAACTTTGTAAATCAAATGGAGGTGGAGGAGAGTGATAATAACAAAAAAGATTATGTAGGGTAGCTTTAAGATAATGTGAAGATAATCTGGTACTATAACTGGCCTTCAATAAATGGTAGCTATTATTAACTAGTTTTACTAGCTAGCTTATTAAGTTCTTTATCATGACAGCGTGACTAAGCAGAGAAACTAAGTCTTAATTCAGTACTAAATCTGAATGAAGAACCTGAATATAGTAGTTATTGCTAGAGCAACTGACCCAAATTTTGGGCATTACTTAAACTAAGAACTTTAACAGTACAAAGAGCAGGATCTTACACAATTTCTTGGAGTGGGGTGTAAAAAGGCAAATGAAGACAGAGTAAAGGCTGCCTAACAGTGCCTAGCAATACAAGGTACTTAACAAAGAGAAGCTAGCCCTCACCCATCTTCATGCTCTCTGAAGCAATTAGCATATACCAGGAGCACTATTGTGTTTATTACTGAAATACAGTTCTGTTCTTGAAAGATGAGTCTGCATCTGGTTTACTCAAAATAAGGATACAATTATTCTGCATTCCTTGAGTCCCACCAGTGTTAAGAAGTACAGACAGGAGCTCAATGTGAGACTGTTCCATAAAATGGAAAGATTTTACAGAAATGAAGAAGAGTTCCCACACATAGTTATACTTAAAAATTTACATGAAAGCATGGAGCATAATATTTTTTAAAACCTTTAAAATACAATGACTTGATCCAGGTAAGCAAAAGTCTACCAGAGTGCTTTGCAAAAGCTG
The DNA here is from genome assembly GCA_019455555.1 of Galemys pyrenaicus. Classification (NCBI taxonomy): domain Eukaryota; kingdom Metazoa; phylum Chordata; class Mammalia; order Eulipotyphla; family Talpidae; genus Galemys; species Galemys pyrenaicus. The sequence continues at coordinate 4,483,562 of JAGFMF010011785.1, read as the reverse complement.
GCCATCTTGAGAAGAAACAACAAAAGATGGATTAAAAAGGCCTAAATGAACTCCACTGAAAATTAAAACACTTAAAACTGGCAAAAATATCAAATTTTATGTTACATATATTTTGCCACAATAAAAAAATTTTAGAATTTCAAAATGAATTTTAAAAATGAAATGTGCACAGGATCTGGGATATATAGTTAAGATTACTGGATAATACTCCTAATTAACACAACCCTCAAATTTGACAGAATACTTTTAAAGCCATTATATTCAAGAAAAAATTTAATTACTGCCAAGAACCTTTAAGCGGACAAGGCTATGACTTGACACAACCTATATACTACTGATAAATAAATCAGCAAAATCAAGTATTACGTTATTAATTGAAAACTGATGCTAACATCTGAAGATGAAAAGATTCACGTTTCACAAGAAGAAAACCAATTTATCAATACCTTTCCAATAATCTTTACTTATCACATTGATTTTAAACTGAAAGCTGGGGAGGGGGGGGATTCTGTAACCTCTAGCCTCAATTTATACGTTGTAGCCAAAGTAATGCTTTTAAGTCAATTAATATAGCAGTCAAAAGAGCTGTATCTTTCAAAGGAAGTCACACTCTCAATCATAATGACATGGCTCAAAAAAATTACGCTAAGCTTTTAACATGATATAATAGGTTTCAAAGTATGACTCCAGTTATAAAGGCTTCATCTAACCTCTTAATATTGTTACTGAGAGTTCTCTGCTACAATCGTTGAAAAGACTCCCATTAAGCCTTCACTTATTCCACAACTACCCAATGAGACTCTATGTAAGACACCTGATGGATTCTGGGAATCAATGAAGTAAAAGATACACATTTCCTACACAATTTTTTCTACATTACGATTTTAAAATACCTGACAAAAAATGACATTTTTATTATTTCTCAGAGATCAAAACACTACCATTTATTTCAGAATTTACAAGGCAGAACCAACACATAAAAAAGATGACGTATCACAACCTCTAAAAGAGAAGATTGTAAGGTTTTGGTATACTCTCAAAAGGCATTGTGGGGCCTCCCCTGGTGGCGAAGTGGGTTAAGCAACGCACTATGAGGCAAACCGCAGCCACTGCAGTACTAGTTCAATCCCTGCTGCTGGCCAGGGAGGGGACCCACAGGGTGCGACAGACCTCTCCTGCTGTGCCCACTGCTCCCCTCAGCAGTGTACTTCTGTTGATCTGCCTGTTCTGCTCCCAGCTCTCTGTGGTGAATCCTCTCACCCCCTCATACCTCTGGCTTGTACCCCAGTGCTTGTATGCATAAATAAATAAATCTTTAAAAAAAAAAAAAAGGCATTGTGAACAGGTCCATTTTCTTTTTCTGGCTCTAGTCATTTTTCCTTCCTTAAAGTTTTAACTCAGAAAAATTCCACATTTACTTCCCTTTTTTTTTCCCCCCACAATCATATAAAGGAGAAAACCCAAGGAATACCATATACCAGTTAGAACCCAGTGGGAAGACTCCACTGGGATTTTCTGGGCATGGCAGAAAAGCACCTGAAAGGTCAGGTCACACTCACTTTGAATAGGTATCTATGGCCTCTTCCTTCTTCACTTCTGTCTCACCCTCTGTTTTTGTGCCTTTATTGGTTTCATCCAGCCAGTCTGAGACATGTTTAAGTGCACATTCAACAGTAGACACCATATTCTGAACAGCTTCAAGTTCCTCTGGAGATGGATAGATTGTTGAATGTTTCACCATAACATGGCGATCATCATTGGCAAAAGATCGAATAGATCTCTGAGGAGAGAGAAAACAATTACTTCAACAGAGGAAATATTATGGAAAAGGATAGCATCAAATAAGTCAGTTCCCAACATTAATTGTCAAACACGAAATACTTGCGCACAAAAAACTGCTTAGGAAAAAACACCAGAAAACTAGAGAATTTTCATTCATGTTTTGGTAAAAGCCACCCAGGTCACACTCAGTATTATGTATATGCTACCTTTTATCTGAACCTGCATGTTTAAATTACCACTTCAAAGAAAGATCATTCTGATTATACAACATTTGCAAGAAGCAAGACACTTCCTAGCTTAGAGAGTGTGTCTAGAAATGCATGAGAGTAACTCAGGGATACCTTTCTACATTGCTGAATACCTCTGCACTTTGAAATGTTGAGATTTCATACTACAGTATTAATAAAATATACAGTTACATGTCAATATTATAGTAAAATTGTGGATAATTAAACTATTTTTCACTATTTGTCATTCAAGCTTGTAATTCAAGCCTTTAATTTTAAATAGATTTGTAGAAAACAGTCCAATCCCAGAATGGAGAAAAATACAGATTGCAAGAAAACTGACTTTCCAAGCTTATTTACAAATGCATTACAGGGCAATCAAAATTCCTTCAAGATGGTTTACTTAAAACAAAACCACATTCAAAAGGCTAAAACTAGATCTTAAGCAACACATAAAAATTCACACAAAAATGGACTAAAGACTTGAATACTGGACATGAACCCATAAAGTACACAGAAGAAAATATAGGTGAGGTAAGTCTGTTAACATTAGTCTTAGCAATGTCTTTATGGAAACAAGCAAAAGCAAACAAATCAATTTATACCAAATTTAAAAAGCTCCTGTAAGTGCAAAGAAAATTGTTACAACAACCTCCTGAAAGGAAAAGGATATTTGCAAATCATGTATCAGGCAAGGGGTTAATGTCAAAAGTTTATAAAGAACTCCTAACCCCTCAACAACAACAACACAAAGAATCCAGTTAAAAAATAGGCAGAGGATTTGAACAGACACTTCTTCAAAGACATACAGATAATCAGGATGCAAGAGAAAAGATGTTCAGAAGCCCTAATCATTAGAGAAATGCAAACCCAAACCACATGCAATGAACCTCACAACTGTTAGTGACTTATTAAAAGTAAAGAAACAAACAAATGTTAGCGAGGATATGCAGAAAAGAGAACCTACAGACACTGCTGATGGGAATGTAAATTGGTGCAGACATTATGGAAAACAGTATGATGATTCTTTTCATCAAAACATCTAAAATAGAAATAACATGATTCAGCCATCCCATTGCTGGGGACTTAGCCAAGGAATATGAAAACACTAAAGAGATATATGACCCCCATGTTCACCGCACTTCACAATAATGAAGGACTGAAAATAACATAAAATCCACAGATAGGTAGATAAAGATGTAGTCTGGAATACTATTCAGCTATTAATAATAAAAAAAAGATGATATCCTGACATTTACAACAACCTGAATGGACCTAGCATGTATTATGCTAAGTGAAATAAGAAAAACCCCTAGATGATTTCAATCATATGTGATAAAGAAATGAATGAACAACCACCACCAAAAAAACCCACAAAACTCTTAGACTACAAAAAAAATAGTGATTACCAGAAGAGGTCAATTCTATGCTGATGGATGGAAACTAGACTTTTGGCGATGAACATAATGTAGCATATACAGATACTGATTGATAATGCTGCACACCTAAAACTTATATAATGTTGGAACCAATGTTATTAAAAATACTAACTTCAAATCCCCTTTGTGGATAAAAATATTGAGAATATCAAGACATTTTACAAAGATGGGTGGGGTGGTAACATTCTAAAAATATCAAAAATTTTAAAAGTAGTAATTAAAATGACATGCTGGCCCAGAAATCAGTAGAGCAGATGAGAGCCCAGAAACAGAATGAATTTCATGAAAATTTAATAAAGTAGATCCTTCACTGAGATGAGTCACACATGCAAAAGCCTCTGAATATTTCCAAATTTACAAATACCATTTAGACATTTGTACCAGTACATAACAAAATGAACAAGGGTAAGTTGGTGAGTTTCCATTAAGCCGAAAGTATTCCATTTAAAAACGGTAGCGACAGTGTCTTATGTGAAATTAGGGGCTAATAGACAGTAATAAAATTCTGTTTTAAAATCTTTGATGTGAATATCAGCACTTCAAATTTGGGCACCAGTAAATTAGTATTACCATTCCCTATACAATGAAGCAAGCTATAGCTATAAATTCTTTGAAATCTTCAACTATTAATTATGGTGATGGGGAATACATGGGGATTACAACTGATGTCAAATATATATAAGTTAAAGAGAAAAAATAGAATAATTTTTTTTTAAAAACTGTAAAGAAAAATTAAAGTTTTATTGGAACATTAAAAAAAGAAATCTTCAATTATTGTATAAATATAAGGCTAAAATCAATCACAAAGCTTTTTTTCCTAAAACCATATCTATATTTCTTTCTTGTTCAACAACCCAACCAGTTTTCCAACTGAGTCTTTTGCCACAAAGAAACCTTTTAGTCACTTTATGAGATTTTATTCATATAAATCCCAACATAGTAACAAAAAAACAAGAGCCATATAACAAATCAGAGATGCTAGATTGTTTATTAGACTCATGTACCACTAGTCTCACCATAGCTAGATTACATATTGCTACATCACATAAACCTCTGATACTTCTCTGATAACAGCAGTCTGCCAAAGTTAATCCAAGAGTTTCCTAGATATGACAGGACAAGCATCACACTTGTCAGAGTAAATGGTGTTATCAAAACAAAAACAAAAACCTGGCTAGGACTCTCTAGTTTTAATTATTTTTAATATTAAAAACTTAAATTGGAAGAACTATGCAGAAACACATTTCTCATTCAAATCTCAGTTCTAAGAAGCAAAGCAATAGATTAGGAAATTAAATTTATAATTTAAAATTTCTACACCAAAAAATCTAAACTAAATCTAAAATGTATGAGCATCAACTATGACAAATAATATATATATATGTAACATTTCTTTAAACAAATCTGTAAGTTACCTAAAGAGGCAGATAATTCACATAGGAAGAAATATAAATCCAGTGCAGTTTTTCACATCCCACCATAAAACCCCAAGCTAACATTTTTTCCCTATCATCCAGAACATAGACTTTCTTCTGTAAAGAGCAAATCAACTAAGTCATAATCCCTAGGGGAGAAAATTTTCAATCAAATAACATTTAAAGAAACACCATCAGATTTGCTAAACAACCTATTTCAAATATGCTGATGATTAATTTTTGTGCCTTTTCCCTTCTAACATCTTTTATAAGCCTTTTCTCAGTTATGGGGGAAATTCACACAATATCCTCCAGAATCAAAATTCTTGGGGGAAAAAAATTCAGCCCATTTTACCATTAAAAAACTAGGTAACAGAAGTTATGATCTTATCTAAAATTTCAAATTCAATTTAAGCCTTAAATTTACACAAAAAGAAAGGTATTTGATATTCAGTTCAGAACATTCAACACTTGATCCTATTATTCTAAAAAGTGGGATAAGATGGCTTTTTAAGTTATATACACTCATACATTTTTATAGACTGCTACACCATTCATATCAGTAATTAAAGGATGACTGAAGATTTTTAATTTCCATGGGAAACATCAGATAGAAGGCTAGAGAAAATAGCATTATTTCAAGTTCAAGATGACCTTAGCCATGTATTGCCAGGTTTATTTGAAAATATTATTTATGAGCATTCCCTCCTTGTATTTAATAATTGATGGCCTTCAGGCTCATGGGGCTCCATCTGGTGGTTTAAAGAGCTCATAAAAAATCTGAACTCACTTGCTCTGTTTAATTAGAGTGCCATTTTTGTGATGTTCGAGAGCCAAAAATTAACACCAGTTTCACGTGCCCTCAACTGTTAACACTCAATTTTAAGCTGTTAGAATCTTTTATAACTAAATCAAGGGAATGTAAATAATAACCTACCATGGTTTTCTATAGGTTTTTAGCTTCTTTTTCCGATGATCCGTTCCCTTCTTTCTGGTCGTCTTCACTAGACACTGTTTGGCGTGACAGTACCTCCTCATACGCCTGAGTCCCCTGACAGCTCAGAGTCAATGCAGCAAAGACGTTTGAAGACTTAATCTCTGGAAAACACCTGCAAGAGAAAAGAGAAAACCAACTTTTCATAAATTCTTATTTACAGTTAGTTTCATATTTGAGTGTAGAGTACATAAACAAGTTACTGACAAAAAGGAGACCAGTTTTATGACGGAAAATTATCTCATTTCAAACTAAAAGCTAACACATCCTTTGACTGGAGGTCCAAGAGCCTAAGGGATATAGCCAGAAAAGTAACCCTCCTGATATACCAGACACTATTTTAAGTTTCTCATACATAACTCATTTAATCCTTATAACAACCTCAATTACCATCTCCATTTAACACATAAGGAAACCAGAGCATAAAGAGACAACAAATAAAAATATAATAAGTATAAATGATTTAATAAAATCATAAAGTAAGGAAGTATACAGCAGAGTTAAGATTCAAACCCAGATAATATCCTACAACAATAATTTCACTCTGAAAGAATTTACACTTGGGGGATAAAAGTTTATAACCAAAAAAAGGTCTGTGAATTACAAAGGTCATAAAGTGCACAGGCTCTGGAGTCAGAAAGACTTAGATTCAAGAACCAGTTTTGCCAGTTCACTTATCTAAGCCATAGCTTTCCCACCTATGCAATGAAGTGAATATTCCAAATGAAATGAGACAGATTATTTAAAAAACACCTAAAAGTATCTCCCAAAGAATGTGCATTCAATAAATGGCCTCAAGGGAAAAGCTCTCAAATATTAAATGTTTTGTTATACATCAAATATGTACATTTCTTTGAAAAACAATTTAGAAGATTAGTTATGCTCATTAGAAACGTTTTATGTAGCAAATGGAATGTATTTTCACAGACATGAGCGTGCATGTGTATCAACTCTTTCAAAAAAATTTTGAGCAGATTTTAGGATTACAGAAAAATCAAGTGGAAATTAAGGGAAAAGCCCACTTCCCCTTTCCTCCCCACCATATATATGTTCCCCCTTTTATCAATACTTTCCACTAGTATGATGCATTTGTTTCCAACTGATGAACCAATATATTATTACTATTAACTAAAGCTCAAGTGTACATTAGGGGTTCACTCTTTGGGTTGCACATTCTGTGAGTTTTAACAAATGTGTACTAAAGTGTCTCTACACTACAGGAATTCATACACAACAGATTTACTATCCTAAACCGGATAGTAAACCAACATGGTCACTGTCCTTGTACTGTGCACTGTGCCTATTCAATCCTCCCTCTTCCAAAAATAGTTGAAATCATACAGTATGCAGTCTTTTCAGACTTTTCTTTTTCCATTTAGCAATATGCATTTAAGGTTCCTCCATTTCTTTCTGTCACTGATTATTCCATCTTTTGGCTTGTACCACAACGTGTTTACCCCATTCATTCTCCTATTAAAGAACACCTTAGTAGCATTCAAGTTTTGGCAATTATGAATAATATTGCTATAAACATCTGAGTGCAGGTTTCTGTGCAGACATATTTTTTCAACTCATTTGTGTCAAGGAGTATGATCACCGGATCATTTGTTAAGACTATACTAGCTTTTAAAGAAATTCCAGACTCTCTTCCACTTCAAAGTGGCTGTACCATTTTGCAGTCTCACCTATAAAGAATGAAAGCTTCTGCTGGCCCACACCCTCACCAGGATTTGGTGGTGTCAAAGTTATACAGCTATTCTAATAGGTACATAAAGGCATAAATTGATGTTATATGGGCTCCTTGGTGGCCCACAGTTAAGTCTTAATGTTATCACCATGACAGCTTGAGTTCGATCCTAGCCAGGGAGCTAACCCACATGGTACAGCACATCTCTCCTATTTTGCCTGCTGTTCCCCTTAGCAGTGTATTTCTATAAATATTCCTGTTCTGCTTCCCACTCTGTCTCTGGTGACTCCTCTCACCACCCCCCTTCACAACTCTGGCCTATACCCCAGTTCTTCTGAGCAAAAATAAGTGAAATCTTAAAAAAATTTAAAAATAGATGATATAAATTAAACTGCCTCATGACGTGTATGTAACATGTTTTTATAAGCTTACTTACATATCTGTAACTTCTTTATGAGATCTATGTTTTATTATTGGGTTTGTTCACTTTCTGGTTGCTTAGTTGTAAAGTGATTTCATCCTTTATCTGGTATGTGTTCTACAAACATTCTCACCCCATTTATGGGTTTGTTTGTTTTTTTGGTTTTTTTTTTTTTTTTTTTTTTTCATTTTCTTCACAGAATTTGTCTTTCAAAGAGCAGATGTTATTAATTTGAATGAATTCCAACTTATCAACTGTTTTTTTTTTTTAATGGACTGTACTTTTTGAGTAGTTGTATCACTTTTTAAGCTGATCTTTTAAAGGTGAAAGGCTGTAGATGTCAGACTATCCAGTTCACAAAGTCAGGTTTTTGTATGTATCAGTATTAGACCCTTTTCATTAGAACAAATATCAAAACTGAAGAATGACTATTATCTCTCTATATTCAAACTACAAAACTTAGTCAAATATTTAGGAACCCTGTTGAAATGCAATAAGGACAAATTAAAAAATTATGGCAAGATTATTTAAATGAACTTTCTTGTAAAAATTCTACATTTTTCAGTGAGACATTAGAGTTAGCAAATTATTTACTATCAAAATAGTACTAAAAACACTTTAAATTTTGTTAAATGCTGATATATGCAATCTCTCTAAAAGAAATTATGTCAAAGTAAAACATCTAGACTCCACTTGTCTATTATAAAAGATCACATGTACGATATGTTAAAGATAGGCAAGACAAAATTAGAAAAAAATACTTTAGTGGTACACCAAGAGAATCATTAAGATAAGTTTATGAGTAAATACATACTAATTAATTACCTTTTCCATTGCTGGGACTATACTTGGTACTAAAGGGGATACAAAGATGAACTCAGAATACATTAAGAGAAAAACCTAAAACATACAAATTCAATACTCTCCCAAGTCACTTCAAATAAATTAAATTCTATCTACATGGAGGTGTTCAATTTCTGGACAACACTAATATGAAAAAAAACTGAATTCTGGTATTTCCTCTGGAAATCATATACATTTGTGCATGCACATAGGTATAGGCTATGCTGAAAAACCTATAAATTACATATACTTCCTCCCCAAATCCAGCTATCAGGCCTATTCAAACACCTACAATGATGGAAAAGCTCAATTCCACCATCTCCTTTGAAGCTTTGCAACACAGGCACAGGTCTAGATCAGTATCTAGAACACGGATATATAATAACTGCAATCCTAAGGTAAAATGCACTATATTAAGCCAGCTAACCGAAACCAAAATGCTTTCTGAATACTTCCTATCAGTGAGCAAAATGGAAGTTATCAGGTAATCAATCAAAGAAATAGTAGCCAGAAAATATATCTCCTGACTGAAAAAAAATGGATACCTGCCCTTCTTGATCCCTGACAGAACAGGTACAAGGCAGAACAGCAGATGACAGAACATCCAGTAAGATGACTCCTTTGGTGAAAGAACTAATAGTTCCATGTATCTCAGCAAGTCTTTACTGAGCATCTATGCCAATCACGGTTCTAGGCAATAAAGACATAACAGTGAACAAAACAGACAAAATCTCTGCTCTTGTGTGTGTGGTTTGAGAAGTCCAGAAGGATGAAGACAACCAAAAACCAGTAAATACAAAAATAAGCAAGTTAAAAGAGTATGTTAGGTATCACTGCAAGCACACACAGGAAATAATATAGAGAAGGAGAATGCAATTTTAAACAGGATGGTTTCCTCGTTGAGGTGACACCTTAGCAAAGAATTGATGGAGTGAGGGAGTTAGTTATGCAGTTATCTAAGTAAAGAGCATTCCTGGTGGGGAAGGAAAAGTTTACCAGACCAGGTGGAGGGACCACCAGGGGCCAATGTGGCTGGAATAGAGTGAATGGGGCAAAGGAAAGCAGAGAGGACAGAAGGATGGAAGTAAGGAGCCAACTGTTACAAGGCAAAGGTTACAAACTTTCTTTTCATTAAAGGATCAGGTAATAAATGCTTTTGGCTATTCAAGCCACTACTCAATCTGCCTCTGTAGTACAAATTTAGCCATAATAATGTGAACAAATGGGTGCTGCTGTGCTTCAATAAAACTTTATAAATACTGAAATTTCAATTTTATATAATGTGTCCATCAAAAAATGACGTTTTTTAACCATTTAAAAATGCAAAAACATTCTCAGGTGCAGGTTATACAAAACAGGTGGTGGCCAAATTTGGTCCAGGGGTCACAATTTGTCAACTCCTAATGTAAGGTCCTTCAAGTTACTTTAATAATGAGTGTGACTTTTACTTGGAATGAGATGGACAGTACTTAGAAGGTTTTCAGCAGGGAATGACAGTATCTGAGATTCACATCTTTAAAGAGTTACTAGGATTGCTATGTAAAAATTACACCACAGAGAGAGCAAGGATAGAAGGAAGCCCAGTGAGCAGATTTTGGGTATCTTCTGAACATGACAATAAGACTTCCTCACAGAATCAATATGCAACATAAGCAAACCAGGAGACGTCAGGATTGATTTCAAGATTTTTAGCCTAAACAACTGAACTGGTGAAGTGACAGAGCAGGTTTGTTGATTAAGATAAGGAATTTTGGACATGCTGACTTTGAGATATTAGACAGCTGAAGAAAAACTTAACTGTTCAGAGGAAAGGTCTAGATTATAATAGATATATAAATCTGACACTTTTCAGGATATAGGTAGTAAGATCACCAAAGGACTAGGAGTAAAAGAAGCAGAAGTAAAGAAGTTAACTATAGTCACGAGTGGCCTGAGAGGCAGGATGAAAACTAAAACTGCTGTTCTGAAAGTTAAGAAAATTTATAAAGTAGGCAAGGCCTTTGATAAAAAACAGGAAAAGGGATGCAGCATGGAATGGGAAGAGTGAGTTTGCGTTATTATTTTACTAAGAATGTTTATGATCTGAAGATTAACTACTGTTGTGTACCATTTGTATAGTACTGTGCAGAGTAATCTTGCTATGTTTTACCACTTACAGGAATTTATCCTCTCCTCCACAATTCTCTTCCCACTTCGGCTCATCTATGGAGTTAAACTTTATCTCCATGTAAAAAATGTAATTCTTTGCCAGTCATGTATCTGACCACTAAAGTTCCAGCCAAAACAATAATGACTTCCCCAACACCCCTTGCAAAAAGCTACCATTGTGCTTTTAAAAAGTTAAACCCTTTCCTTACCTAGACTGCAACCTTTACTCCACCATGATTTGTCATTGTCCTATATATACAAACACACACACATATACATCATCTCAAATCTATCCCTCCACAAATCTTAGTAAAATACTTTAATTTCTCATCCTTTGAGCCATCCAACATTTTTTTCAAACTTCCTTTGTATTTCCATCATAAGCTCCTTAATGAAACAACTTACCTTTCTCTCCAACAACCTGGTACGAGGTCTTGCAATAAGAAGTCCAAAAAACTGAATGCCACCTAAGATTTATTTTTATTTACAGACTATCATAACTGCAGACTCTATAAGAAGGTTTCATCTGCAAGGTCATCATCTCTTTCCATTTTTATCCATGGCAGTCATCATCACAGTGACTTTACTAGGAATTTTTGACCTTTCATCCACAAGTACAAATTCCATTATTTATGGATTTGATTAATTTTACCATCTTGGATTAATCTGCCAATTAATCCAAGTTGTTATTAATTTCAATAACCACATGGATGACTGCCTAAAATTTTGGCTCTCCGTCTCAGTATTCCTTTCCTCCATAGTTCTCATCTCCTTGCTTACCTTAGACACCCCCTATCAGAGCCCATAATCCTACCACCCTTCACAGTCTCTCCTCCCTTTTTCATGCCCTCACTTCTATACTTATCCAACTGAAATTACACAATTCATCATCACTCACACCAGCAATTCCCTTTGTTATCCTCTGCTGGAAAACTCCAATTCTGGTTAAACCCAACCCCTTTAAAAGCAACACTACACCAATAACTCTGGAAGCTGAATGTGGCTATGGGGAGCTAAGGAAATTATATAATAGCACTACTTTTTTTTTTTTTTTTCGTGCTCTAACTACAAAAGGCACAGTAATCAATAATTCTCAAACAGTGGTGGCACTGCAGTCCTGGGGGATATGAAAGGTGGGTGGTGTTTCCTAGTTGCCACAATGACTGGATGGGTAGTTCTGGTATTTGGTACTCTGGGATACTAAACATTCTGCAATGTTCAATGAGCCCCATTGGAGTAAAAAAGAAAAGCTGACATTATGCACTTTCCCACTTTTCTAAAGATTACATTTCTAAAAATTGTCTTCAAACAGCTATAATTCTTTCTTCCCACATCCTCACATCCAACTGATGACCTTGCTTCCATAAGCAAAATGCCAACCTTGCCAGATCTTTCCCGTATATTCTTCCTTCCTTCCTGTTATTATGAGTAAATTGTTCCTATCGCTATCTAATGCAAATCTCTCAAAATTCTACTAGATTCCATCTTCTATTGCCTACTGGAGGATAATCACTCCAATAATCCTCCCCTCTCCTCACTTATATAACTTTACTTGATCTCTTGTCTCCCTGGACCTTTTAAAAGATAATGCTTTCAGTTTATACTTTTCATTTCCACTTTCTCTCTTTCTAGTCCCTCTTAAATTCACTCCAATCAACCTCTCACCCCAATGCTCCACTGATACAGTTCTCCTCCAGGTCTCCCAGGACTTTCTCTGTGTTTAAAACTGTGAACAATTCTCAAGCCTCATTTTAGCCTACCTCTCAGCAACAGCTGACACAGTTGACTGCTCCCTACTTGAAGCATTTTACTTCCTTTGGCTTTCCTCCAGGACACTACTCTCTTAGTTCTCCTACTTTATAAAGTACTCTGCTTTCTCTACTCTTTCTTATCTCCAAACCTCTAAATGTTGTGGTGTTGGGACTCAGGCCTCACACTTAATCTCTTCATTATCTAACACATACTCCCTTTGGCAATCTTATCCAGACCTAAGACTTTACATACCTTTTAAACATGAGGAGTTCGAAATTTACATTGCCCTCAGTTCTTTTACAGGGTTCCCTTGTCCTCAAAGGGTCTTTGGGCAAGATGGCTTTCTTGAGGTTGAGGCCTCAGCCCACCACTTGAGCATGTTTCCCCCACCTCCAACCCCAGCAAGGCTGCTTCTGACCATGACTCCCTGGAGTCAGCAGGCTCATCAGCCTGCCATGACCAGAGTGAAAGCAGAGTTGGACCTTTCCTCCCTTTTATGTCTGGCTCTAGAATTCAAACATGAACCAATCAGGCACAAGGAAAATGGACCCATCAGGTTCAAGCCCACCACATTAGTTATTTGTAAACAGTCCAATCAGAGGCTTAGGATTGACAAATGGTTCAATCAGGCATGTAGGTGAGAGATCTTGAAGGAGATATGAAGCAGAGTAAAAGCTAGCTTGAGTCACTCTGAAGCTAGGCTCCAAAGAGAGGATTTGTTGGACCACCTTCAAAGAAGTCATCAGCCAGGAAACATTCATCGGATCACCTTCAAAGAATCTGCTCCCAGCCTCTGGAGAGAGAGCTGTATCAGAGCAGTCAACCTCCACAGGGTTCACCAGGCTTCAGAGACCTCAAGACCTCCACACGTCCTAAGACATTTGCAGAGACTTGGTGATAAACCTGCCTCCGGCCCTGCCTCTGACACTGACCACAGTCTCTGGGTCTCCAGCACCACCTCCTGGTGTTGTTGAGTCCTTCATTGCCTGGTTTAGTGTCCAGCCCAGAGAGCTGCTGTAGGTTACTGCAGTGTCACCTATCTCCTACAAGCAATTTTTGTTTGGGACTTCCATGGACACTAACTATCTAGGGTGAGGTGGCAGGCTACTTGGGGCCTCAAAAACACTTCCCCAATATCCTGTTTGTTAAATAAACCCTGTTTGTTGTTGTTGGACCCTGAGCCTGAGTGCAACTGAGTGGTATTGCAATTAATTGTGCACTCGAAAGTGAGAACCCACTGACAGGGATCTGTCTCCTACCTTGGTCACTGTCCCTTTGCACTGTTTGAACATTCTTTAGCATTCTTTTAAATGTTTTTTTGTACTGTTTCAATTCCCAAATCACATTCAAACACATAAGTAACATATCCATCTGGATGTCTAATAAGAATTTTAAACTGGGTGTATCCCAAACCAACTTCTGACCTCCCCCTGCCCCCCCAAAAAAAAGTTGTTACAGTTCTCTCATGAAGACAATTATCCAGTTCCTCTAACAGCTTATGCCAAAATCAAGTCCCCTTTGACATCTCTCATCCTCTCACACCCACATCAAATCCACCACCAAATTCTTCATCTTTACCCTGTAGTCTTGCTTTCCCACCTACAGCTTATTCTCACCAATAGCAAAAATTGTTAGAATTTGGTGGTGAACAAAATGTTGGTTACAAATGTTGGTTTATAATGATGTACACTGAAACCTATATATTATTATAAACCAATGTTAAATTAAAAAAAAAACAAATTATGTCATGTCATTCATCTTCTCAAAATCCTCCAATAACTTCAAAACTCAGGATAGACATCTTATTATATACATGTGGCCAAAAAAACCCTAATAATCCAGTTCCCATTAACTTCTTGACCTCACCCCCTGTAGTTCCCCTCCTCACTCACTGTAATCCATGCAAACTAAAATCCTTGCTATTTCTCAAAAAATTCCCATCTCAGCACATTTAAACTTGCTAGTTTAGATCAGATGTCCACAAAAAAATAAACTTTTTAAAAAACAAACAAAAAAAATTGATCAGATGTCCATATAACTCCCCATACTTTTCAGGTGAGGAGTGATATCAAATATGACATCACCACAAGCATATCCCAGATCACTATATATAAAAGAGCAAATAGCATGCAAGGTGTGCTGCTTGCTCCTTGTGGGCTCAAAAATACTTTCCTTTTCCTATATCTTGTTAAATAAACCCTGTTTGTTGCTGTTGGACCCTGAACCTGAATGCAACGGATTCTTGCAATTGTACACTGACAGTGGGTTTTCACTTTGTGTACTCTTCATTGTATACCCAGGACAAAGCGTGGCACAATGGAGAAACAACTTCTCAAAATACTTTTTCATAGCATGACATACAATGTTCACAACAGCCCTGAAAAGCAGTGGTAAAAAGAACTGTAGAAATTCATTTTATAATATTTTAAAAACATGAAAGTACAAACATACAAGACATTATCACACATTAGCAAAGCTATACTAGAAATGGAACCAGATCTCTAGCATCTTATCCAAGTTCTGTCACTGTCTCCAACAGCAAAATCAAAGGGCAGGGGTATTTACTTTTGGAGTGATCTTTAAAAGTTCAACTTGAAACTATGTCCTTTAAATTATGATCAAACATGAAGTGGCACCTAAACTGTATATGCCTCAGTAGCTATTTTCCTCTCACTAAAACTATCTTTAAAATACACAAATCTTGGGACAATACTTATCCAAAAAAAAAAAAAAGAGTGGTATACTAAGTATTCCAGTATTCTCTGTCCTTGTAAGCCCAATGCAACAAACAACACTAACAGTAAACCAGCATCTTGGTCAAGAGATTCAAATGGTGTCTTTGGTTCTCAAAAGCCTTTTGTTGCCATTCTATGGAATAAAATGGCAAAGAAGCCTTACTGGGAGACAAAATGTATGCAATTATTTTTTCTCCCAATTAGTGAGGTTTGCAAAACTATCTTAGAACCTGCCATCTAGTTATAAACAAGCAACAATGTTTTTTAAAAAATACCCAAAGCCTTGAACATATAAAAATTATTTTGTTTTGGGATTTCCCTGGTGGCACAAGGGGTTAAGCACCACACTATGAAGCATCAGCAGCTACTGCAGCATGAACTTGATCCCCAGCCAGGCAGGTGGCCCATATGGCACAGC
Source organism: Galemys pyrenaicus (assembly GCA_019455555.1). Classification (NCBI taxonomy): domain Eukaryota; kingdom Metazoa; phylum Chordata; class Mammalia; order Eulipotyphla; family Talpidae; genus Galemys; species Galemys pyrenaicus. The sequence goes on along the minus strand of JAGFMF010011785.1, from coordinate 4,467,701 downwards.
AGACCTCTCCTGCATCGCTTGCTGCTCCCCTCAGCAGTGTATTTCAGTCAGTCTGCCTGTTCTGCTTCTCACTCTGTCTCTGGTGAATCACTCCCCCACACCTCTGGCCTGTACCCCAGTTCTTGTATGCATAACGATCTTAAAAGTTGTTTTTTCCTTGACAAAATAGACTTTACAGGAAAAAATGCATCAACTCACCAAACACTGCATCAATAAAGAAAAATGTTCATACACAACAGTGCTAAAAATTAAGAAGTATATTAGAACCATTGGTAATGTGATTTAATTGACTCTTGCCAACATTCATTCTCTTCTTTCTGGCAGCCTCTGCCACAGTTGGAAACTGTGTATTTAGGTCAGAAAAGACAAGTAGCTTTTCAGAACCGCTCAGTATTTTTGGCACAAGTGTTGATATAATTCAATCCTTTCACAACTCCTTTAAAATGTGCCCTCATGTAAATCACAAGATTAGTAGCACTGGTCTTTAATGAAAAGGTACTAGGAAAAAATATTTAAATGCCACATTTAGAAAACTGATAGAGGTGATGGATTAAAGAAAAATACACAATACAATGTAATTAGTGTAGAAGCAGTGGATTTAAGCTCAAAAGATCTGCATTCAAATTCCAGGTCCATATACCAGTGAGACTGGCACAAAATCCACAAACAAACCAGGAAACAACAAATGTAGGCAAGGAGGTAGAGAAAAAGGAATTTTCTTACTGCTGGTGGAAATGCAAACTGGTCCAACCAGTATGGAAAGCAGTGTGGAGGTTCCTCAAACTACTAAAAATGGAGCTTCCATATGACCCCCGCAATCCCACTCCTAGGAATTTACCCAAAGGACACAAAAACATTAATTCAAAAGGATACCTGCACCCCTAGGTTTACTGCAGCATATTTACAATAGGTAAGATATGGAAACAACCCAAATGCCCCCAACAAGATGTGGTATATATGCATAATGGAACACTATGCAGCAATCAAAACTAATACCATTCACAGCAACATGGATGGAGCTAGAAGGGATTATGCTCAGTGAAATAAGCCAGAAGAAAACAGAAAAATATCAGAGGGTTTCACTTATAAGAGGAGTGTACGGGGACCAAATAAGATTTTTATGGTATTTATTACACATTTTACTGCATAAAATCAGGGAAAAGTAATTATAATAAATTTAAAAACAAAATTAACAGGCAACTATTAACCAAAGATACTCTGCAGGGGTGGGAGAGGGGTCAAAAGGAAGGTAAGGCTGTTTCCCTGGTGATTAAAGTTAAAGTCTTAGTGCTACCAAACTATATAGCCAGCCACTGAGGCGTGCGTTCTCATGAGTTCAATCCCTGGCCAGGGAGCTAACCCATATGATGCAGCAGACCTCGCCTGTCTTGCCCGCTGCTCCCCTCGGCAGTGTACTTCAGTAGATCTGCCTATTCTGCCCCTCACTCTGTCTAGTGAATCCTCTCACTCCCCTACCCCGCACCTCTGGCCTACACCCTGTTTCTTGTATGCATAAATAACTAAATCTTAAGAAAATATGTACACGTGTAAAATATTTGGAAACAAAAGATCCTCTTCAGCAGGAAACTACTTTAGTTCTGGTCTTTCAAATTGACTTGCAAATTTTTCGATACAAACTAAATATTGATACTGGATAGAAGATACAAGGAAGTTCTCCCATCAAAGAATATTTTAAGGTTTTATTTTCCTAATGAGACATATTCCTATATAGAATATTTAGGACTTTAAAAGTATTAGAGAATGCGGGCCCACCCTGGTGGCGCAGTGGGTTAAGCAATGCAGAAGCAAACCGCTGCACGAGTTCAATCCCTGCCTCCAGCCAGGCAGGGGACCCACATGGCGTAGCAGACCTCTCCTGCTGTGCCCGCTGCTCCCCTCAGCAGTGTGTTTTTGTCAATCTGCCTGTTCTGCTCCCTGCTCTGTCTGGTGGAGTCTCTCACCACCCCCACACCTCTGGCCTGTACCCCAGCTCTTGTATGCATAAATAAATCTTAAAAAAAAAAAAGTATTAGAGAATGCAAGCTAAAAACATTGTCCAAGCACCACAGGAGACAATACTGTCCAGAAATATTCTAGTTTTAAGTAAACTTTTATTAGGGTAGAGCTATGGTAAGTCTAAGATATTTATCATTTATATCTGACTTGACAGAACTCGATCTCCAAATTATGTTTGCCCTATACCTTTTGTTAGGATTAGGGGTAGGGATGTAGAGGGTGATCTAAAGCAGGCTTTGTTCTAGGGCAGAAGTCAGAAAATTTTCTTAAAGGATGAAAAAGTAAATATTGTTGGCTTGCTGGCCCTCTGTGGCAACTACTGAACTTTGACATGGGAGGGTAAAGACAATCAAACAATATGTAAATGAAAGGGTATGACTTAATAAACGTTGACATAGACTTACTTCATAGTCTCTCTAGTGTTTCACACTGAAGCCTGAAGTATTGATCATGTTCCTCATTTCTACCTGGGCCAAAACTTCAGTTGTACAACTTCTAGTGTCTCTGTTCCAGTCCCAATTCTAGGGCGGCCTTTCTTATCTACCTTCAGGTCATTGTCCCTCATGGACAGCCCAACCCTCTGCCAAGAATTCATAAAAGACCCACAAACAAACTTTTGGAAATTCCTCCTACACAACTTTCTCTTCTCTACGATCCAGCTCTATTGATTCTAGCCATTTTAATAGCACCAAATTCTAAGCTCAGCACAGTAAGGCCACCATATGCCACCTGTACATCAGTCCAGGAAATTATTTTCAGACAAAAAGCAGGGACAATCATGGGGGTTCATAAATTCAAGATTTTAAGTCTACTGCCCAAAGCCTGAATGATTTCCCTCGTTTATTTTTTCCATTCTTGTGGGTTTTTTTTTTTTTTATGCCAGGGAGGATAGCTCAGCACCAGTTACTCCATCAAAACCATATTTTGATGTAGTTTCTACTATACGTCAAGATCTCTGCTGGGCATAGTTAAACCTGAAGCTACAGTGTAATCCAAAGGGCATTCAGGTAAGAATAGCCATCCATTCATCCATCCAACAAGGACTTACTAATTAAGCATCTTAATATACCAGGAAAGTGCCCACTTGAAGTTTCAAACCTGAACCTGCCCTGCCAATCACACAGGTAAGGATTAAAGTTAAGAAAACGCATTTTAACATACCTGAATAAAGCAGCACACAAGTTATTTTTGTGAAGGCAATAATCATACCCTTATTAATAAAACAAAAGTTCTCTGTATATACTTTCCCAACAGCAGAGAAAACATGCAAAAGGATGGCTGTGAAAGAAGATGGGGGTATGGAGGTGTGTGTGTGTGTTCCATGCATGAACCTGAGGGAAATCGATTTCACAGTACAAAGTACATGTCTAGAAGTGACAGAAGTCCTACGGGTATCTACCATACCATGCTGATAAATGAACAACAGTATTTCTGTAGTTTTTTGAAATTTAAAATTGGTCTAGGAAAAAAAAATTTGAAAAGTCTTTATTACAAAGTGTTTTAATATAAACTTTAAGTTAAACTTATATGTGGCTTATTCCAATTATTTTAAAGTGAAAGAACAGAAACTGTATGTAACATCCTTTTCATATTAAAATGGACCACAGGTCATTGTCAATTTTCTCGCTATTAATCATTACACCAAAAAATTTGAAAAATATATGGTCCAGAGGAAATCATTCAAGAAACATACAGGTTGGTGAGAATGGAGAAAAATCAGGCTAGTTAACCTTATTCACGAAGCTGAATTCAAAGCATAAATGTGAATCTAGCTTTTAAAAAGGATTATTTTCAAAAAATAAAAAATAATTAAAAAGCTTATTTTCTAGTGGGGGCTAGGGAAGAGTAATTATATATTGGCATATTCTGAAGTGTTTCTTGTCTGCTTTCTTTCTCTTAAGCAGTCTTCCTCCATCTCTGGTATCTAACACTGCAATTTTGGGATTTTACCTAGATGTCAACTGTAATGTTAACAGATACTGGCACAAAAGATGATTAAAAAGAAAAAAATATGATTCCTAAAAGACACTAAGTGTTAACACTAAAATAAAATATACTTAGTCATATTAAAATCAAGAACTTCTGGTCACCAAAAAACATCCTAAAGAAAGTAAAAGCGGCCTCCCTGGTGGTGCAAGGGGTTATGCACTGCACTATGAAGCATCACAACCACTGCAGCAGCTCAATCCCAGCTAAGGAGGTGACCCACACAGCACAGCAGATCTCTCCTGTCTCACCTGCCTATTCTGTTCCCCACTCTTTCTGGTGAATCTGCCTATTCTGTTCCCCACTCTCTCTGGTGAATCCTCCGAGTGAGAATAAACATTTGTATAGGGGTGAACCGATACACGTAAAACACAGTGTTGTAAACAAACAATACCTTAATAAACATAATTAATAAAATTAATCAACAACCCCCAAACAAAATCCAAAAGAAAAGCAGAAACCACCCATGAGAAGAAAATCAAATAAGTATTTCACAGGGGAAAAACAAAACAATAAAATTGTGAAGAAACACTAATATGAAAAGTGATCAGAAAAACCAAGAAAATACACAAAATGTCCATTCACAGGAAAATAAACTGTGGTACAGTAATATTCAAAGTAAAGGAACTACAGTGAACATAAACAATATGGTTAAGTTTTAGCAACACATTAATTAAGGTAAAAATAGTAAGCCCCAAATGATTACATATAGAATCAGTTTTTTGAAAATAAAAATATATACTTTCTAATAATCCATAAATATGTGACAAAGCTATTCAAGAATGGAAAGCAAGGCAAAGAACAAGAATTCTGGCTGTGAATTCTCTGGGTAGAAGGCATGGGGATAGGATGGCTGGGAGAAACTATAAAGTAAGATGTAGATTAACAGGCCTACCTTGTGTTCTGATGGTGACTTCCCAGGAGCTTACTGTTTTAAATAAAATAATAGGGCTATACATGAACCAATGTATGTCACACACAAGGATTTTTACTAACTTATCCAATTCTGTGTACATTAGGTCTGATTTTGTTACATTTCTTAGCCTATGTTAAATTTTAACTGAACTTGGGTTTTGGTTTTGTCGATTAGGGTATAATTTTTTTTCCAGTCAAATATATTCAACGAAATGTTACACTATTTTCCTAATGTGGATAACTTTAAAAATAGGAGTTGCTGATAACATATCCACGGGTGTATGTCTGTTGTTATGTCTAAAATAAATCACAAACTATGACTTGCTTCATGTCATATTCAGTACAACCGTATTTGTGATATTGCCACTTAAGTACTTTTAGCTTGCTACATGTGGGAAAAGGAACAAAAACTTTAAAGAATCATAGAAAATGAATTTTCTTTTTTTACAAGGTAACTTTTTTCTTGCCTAATCCTTAAAATATAGATGTTAGCTCAAGTCTTCCTCATAAATAGCAAGACAACCTCAGTATTTTCCCCCAACCTTCTGTTCAGAATAAGTGCAAAAATTCTTTCTCGATGAGACTTTTTCCAGTTATAAGAAAACTTAGAGTTTTCATAATAACTAAATCAATCAATACCTGTGTATATATTTAACACTTCAGAAAAAGTAACACTATGAAAGCAATTATTTCTCAGTTTCTGCATTTTGTCATTTCCAGCCAGTATAGTATTTATAAAACTACATTTCTTCACTGTTGACAGAAGTTCATGAGGGAAACAGTAGGAAAATAACCGATAAGCCCTCAGGATGACTGATAGATATTTACAAAAAAAGGACCCCTTACCTGAATTTCCAATAGGAAACAAACTTCAAATTTCTAAATGATCTCTTTTTTACATGGGAAATCTTAAATTGTTCAACCATCTGGAAGGAGCGACAGAGAGGAACAGAAGGAAGAGGAGATGGAGGAGGAAGGTACACAAAGGGGAAAGACCAAGCAACACAAGTAATGAAGTGAAACATGGATTCAGTAATTTTATGAAGTGTCCAGATCTCCTAGGTTTTCCCAAGATAGATCTCCCACACAACTATCAAGGTTTGATGTACACTACAATAAGCAGGACATGAACATTAAAAGCAATAAAGTCATATTTCCTATCTGTATTATCGCTGAACAGACAAGACACCAACTAATGAATAGACTTTTGTTTTAATACACAAAACATTATACAAAGCAATTCTTATGAAGCATAACACAAACCAAATTCAGGATCATAGACACTCCTATATGCTTGTCTTACCATTTGATAAATGGAAAAACAGAGACAAACAACTCTTGCAAGATTACACAACTAGTGAATGATAGCGATTAAATGCTAAGTTAAATCTGTCAACAGACTTCTACTCAGAGAAAACAAAACAGTATGTCAGGAAACCAGGGTGATATGTTGGAATGGCCAACTAATAGCAATGAAGGCCTTTAGCTTGCCCTCAGGCTTCTGCTTCCTAAAAAGCACCTCCTGTGCTATGTGTTTCACAAGGCTACTATGAGGATCAACTGAGTAACAGCTATAGAAGTGTTTCTGAAAAGTTAAGCTGTTACACAAATAACCTAGCAAGTAGATAGTAACATATTTTTTTCCAAAATAAAAGTCCTTCACTGATCTCTTGGTCAGTGAAGCTTTAAATCCTATTAATTTTTGAATTTCATCTCTGATTTTATAGATATAGATTATTGTAGTTTTCTCTACCAAAAGTCCTTCATATCCCCTTTGCTATCCCTGTTCCTCCACAAAATATCCTCTTACTCTTTCTAGTATCAAAAGGAATATATTAGCCATCCAAAGGTGCTGGGAAAACTGGATGGTCACAGGTATAAGAATGAAGTGAGATCACTCCTTAACTCCATGTACAAAAATAAGTTCAAAATGGATTAAAGACTTAGATATAAGACCTTAAACAATAAAACTTAGAGAAGAAAACACTGACAATAGGGCCTCCCTGGTGGCACAGTGGGTTAAGCAACGCACTATGAAGCAAATCACAGCTACTGCAGCACGAATTCCATCCCTGCCTCTGACCAGGGAGGGGACCCACATGGCGCAGCAGACCTCTCCTGCCTCACCAGCTGCTGCCCTCGGTGGTGTGTTTCAGTCTGCCTGTTCTGCTCTCCTCTCACCACCTGTGACTCTGGCCTGCACCCCAGCTCTTAGATGCATAAATAAATAATACTATTAAAAAAAAAAAAAAGAAAACACTGACAATACTTTCATGACATCAGTGATAAAGACCTTTTAAGAGATCCGATCCTGTGGCAAAGAAAATAAAAGTAAAAGTAAACTATTGGGATTACCTCAAATTAAAAGGCTTTACACAGCACAAGAAACCATATGTAGATTAAAAAGACAGCCTACTTGATGGGATAAAATATTTACACATAACACAACTGATAAGGAGTTAATATCCAAGGTTTATTTAAAAAAAAATACAAAATTTAACAATAGATATAAACTAGCACAGACATTTTGTAAAGTGGTCTAGAGTTACCTTTAAAAACTAAAAATGAAACTACTGTAGTATGACCCAGCAATCCCACTCTTGGGCATCTACCAAAAGAATTTGAAATCATCACCCCAAACTTTTTGTGCTCTACAGTGTTTATTACAGCACTATATATAATAGCTAGAACATGGAAACAAGTTAATACCCACAAAAGACTGGATCAAGATGATATATTATATTCACACTATGGAATACTATATTAGCCACAAGCAAAGATGAAATGTTGCCATTTACAGCAAAATGGAAGAAATTTAAAAGAATTATTTGTAGTAAAGCAAGTCAGAAGCACAAAGAAATTTACTGAACTTTTACATAGCAGATGATATGACAAAGCAAAATACATATAAAAACTAGTGACTTATAAATGGAGGTTTCTGAGATTAAGAGCAAGGTGGGAGTGAGAAAGTAAAAGGAGTACAGAGGTTAGTTGTGGGAAAATACGGAGGTAAAGCTTCAAGTAATAACCAATCTTTTTATACTTTCGGATTTACAAATTTCTGCATATTCATGAAAATGAGTAATTCACTCTTAAATTAATTTTTTGGATGACTAATATATTCCTTTTGATACTAGAAAGAATAAAAAGATATTTTGTGGAGGAACATGGATAGCAAAGGGGGTATGGAAGACTTTTGATGGAAAACTACAATTATCTGTATCTATAGAATCAGAGATGAAACTCAAAAATTAGTTTAGTAGGATTAAAGCTTCACTGACCAAGAGATCAGTGAAGAACTTTTATTTTGGGGGGGAAAAAAAAAAGTAGCCACTTGCTAGGTTGTCACCAAATGCAAAAAACAAAAACAAAAAAACACATAAAAGGGGGCCTCTCCCTGGTGGCGCAGCAGGTTAAGTCTCAGCAATATGAAGCTATCTCCAGCCACTCAAGGAGGTGACCCACATGGCACAGCAGACCTCTCCTGTCCCTCCTGCTGCTGCCCTCAGCAGTATATTTCAGTAGATCTGCCTGTTCTGCTCCCCACTCTGTCTCTGGTGAATTCTCTCAACCCCCCACCTCTGGCCTGTACCCCAGCTCTTGTATGCATAAATAAATAAATCTTTTTTAAAAAAAAACACGTAAATCATGTCCATTATTAAATATTTCCCATTCTCTTATATGACAATATTTGAAAACATTGGCATTTTAATACTACAAATCCACACACTTTTTCAAATGTTTCCTTTTCAACTCTCTAAAAGATTAATGAAGCTTTACTTAAATGCATTTCCATTCTCCCTCAGTTCAGAGACTGGAAAGGGTTTTCTTATTACTTACTGAATCCAATCGGATTCCACCTGACTTAACCCTATCACTATATATTTTTAAAAGATTTATTTTATTTATGCATCTAAGAACTGGAGAACTGGGGTATAGGCCAGAAGTGGGGGGGAGGGGTGAGCCGATTCACCACAGAGTAGGTAGCAGAACAGGCAGATTAATTGAAATATACTGCTGAGGGGAGCAGCAGGCAAGATGGGGGAGATCTTTTGTGCCACGTGGGTCACCTCCATGACTGGGGATCAAACTCTTGTTGCAGTAGCTGTGGACGCCTTTATTGTGCTGAGATTTAACCCCTTACACCATCAGGGAAGCCCACAACCCTATCACTATTGTTTCTAACACATCCTAATTCCAGTCAGGTAACTGAGTTCTTTCTCTCCCCCAGATGCCAACATTATTCCAAATTATTCAGTTTCTTCCTACAGCTTTCACTGAGCATTTACTATGTATTAGATTGTATAATGGATTATATATTACTATGTATTGGAATGTATATTCTGTACTCAACAGTAAAAAGACAGAGCTAAATAACATGGTTTCTCAAACAAAGAGTTAATACAACGTTATAGGGCCTCCTTGGTGGTGTAAGGGGTTAAGCAATGCACTATGAAGCATCTGCAGCCACTGCAGCATGATTTCGCTCCCTGGCCAGGGAGGTGACCTACATGGCACAGCAGACCTCTCCTGCCTCGCCTGCGCTCCTCTCAGCAGTGTATTTCAGTCAATCTTCCTGTTCTGCTCTCCACTGTCTCTGGTGAATCCTCTCACCCCCACACACACACACCCCTCTGGCCTGTACCCCATTTATGCATAAATGAATAAATCTTTTTTTAAAAAGTTTATGTAATGTTATACATGCAACTGATTGGGTAGAATCAAACAAGTATTACAGTGGGGTACGAAGTCTTACTGAAAGGACAAAGATCCAAAGATACAGATGTAACCAACTGGAATTCACATGTACTGCTGACAGGTAAAGTAAGAAAACTGGACCTCCCTGGTGGCGCAGTGGGGTAAGCAACGCACTATGAAGCAAACAGCAGCCACTGCAGCACGAGTTCGATCCCTACTACCGGCCGGGGGGGGGGGGCCGCTGCTCCCCTCAGCAGTGTGTTTCAGTCAGTCTGCCTGTTCTGCTCCCCACTCTCTGCGGTGAATCCTCTCACCCCCCCACACCTCTGGCCTGTGCCCCAGTGCTTGTATGCATAAATAAATAAATCTTAAAAAAAAAAACTACTTTAAAACTTTTACTGCATTCTTTTCCAAGGCAAAACATACACAGAATCTACAACAGTCATTCCACTCTATGCTACAAATGCACAGAATGTGTATATATGCAAGCCAAAGATGTGCAACAATGCTCTCAGCAGCACTTACTTCTATAAGTCAAAACTTTTGGAAATAACCCATATGTCCAACAATAGTCTAATGAATAATATAGTTATATAATGGAACAAGTGAAATCAAATCTGTCACATACAAAAACATGCATGAAGCTCACAAATGTTGAAAGAAATCACACACATAAAATATAGCCTACAGCTTTGATTATATGAAGTTTGAAAATGGGCAGAACTTTGACAGAATATTAATCATTACTATCTGGTTGGGTAAGGGAGGGGTGCAGTAGAGAGATTTCTAGGAAACTGGCAATTTTCTATTTCTTCTTCTGGGTACTGGTTAAAAGAGTGAATTCACAAAAATTCAACATCTTTATACTTACAATTTAAGTAATTTCCATTATACTCCATTAGAAAAGCTTACTTAAAAACACAAGAGAAAGAAGCAGACAGGGAAGTAAACTAGCATTTTATACTACTAAGTAGGAAGTACCTAGTAAGTTCTAGGCACGACAGAAATTATTTTGTCTAGGGCCTCCCTAGTAGCGCAGTGGGTTACGCAACACACTACGAAGTAAACCACAGCCACTGCAGCACGAGTTCTATCCCTGCCGCTGTCCAGGGAGGGGACCCACATGGTGAAGCAGACCTCTCCTGCTGTGCCCGCTGCTCCCCTCAGCAGTGTATTTCAGTTGATCTGCCTGTTCTGCTCCCTGCTCTGTCTCTGATGACTCCTCTCACCTCCCTGGTCTCTGGCCTGTATCCCAGCTCTTGTGTGCATAAATAAATAAATCTTTAAAAAAAGAAATTATTTTGTCTAGTCACAACTACTTCCAGAGGTAGATATTTGTGGTATACATGTATCATTTATTTTAGCAGCACTACATCTGAACCTCCTTTCTCATGTTTTGGGAATCCCCACTTTATGAGGCAAAAATCCAGTTCTAGAAGGTGACTCAAAAGTAATGACTCAAAGTGCTGAGTCATCAGAGAATCCATTGTGGAAAATGCTAGCAGCACAGTAGCTTCATCCAGTTTCCAGAGACAGGTGTTCTACTTAAAATGCTTAGCATGCCCTGACAGTGTTGGAAGTTCATTTTATGTGTTCAATATAATGTTTCTTGATACAAAGCTTCTAGTCTGTCTCTCCAGCCCTCCAAGAGCCTATGTGAGCAACCTAGTAATATCCTGTTTATAAGTTCCCTTGTCAGACTCAAATTCTGTTGCTTGAACCAAGAGCCCTGACAATACTCTAGTTGATGTGAAACAAAACACAACTTTGAAAAACAGTCTGGCAGTTTTCATAAAGTTAAATTGACTTACCATGTAACCCAGAAATTCCATTCCTAGGTATTTACTAAAGAGAAATGATAATCTATGGCTGCCCAAAAAAATTTTAATATATCTCATATATATAATATGAAAAAATTTATAGTAGCTTTACTCATAATGGCTAAAAAATGGGGAAAACAAAAATCCATCGACTGCTGAATGAGTTAAAAATTATAGCATTTTATACAGATACTTCTCTGCAATAACAAGACAGCAACTCCTGGCACATGCAGTAAGATGTATGAAGCTTAAAAGCATTAGGTTAAATGAAAGAGGCCTGATACAAAGGACTCACATACTGAATAGCTTCCTATAAATGACATTATAAAAAAGCAAAAACTATAGAGATAGAGATCAGACCAGCAGTTGCCAGGGGCAAGTGGTGCAAGGAGGGGACTGACAACAAGGAGACACAAGGGGACTTTCTGCAGTGATGGAAATATATTACATCTTGACTGTGATGGTGGTTACATGACTATGAATAAGTCTGTCAATATTCATACATACATACTCAAAATGGGTGAGTTTTGCCATAACTTTACCTTAATAAAAATGACTTAAAATAGTGGTCAAGAATCTCACACAAGGTCATATACACAGTAAAAAACAGGTTCAAACTCATGTTCCAATTCAAATGCCTATGTCTTGAAGAATAAAGACATTTTGTTAATGGCTCAGAGAAATGGGAGAATGGGAAAAAAAGATTCTAAGCTATTCTTTTCTCCCTAAAACTCTAATTATCAAAATATTTCAAGGCCTGCTTTAGCCACAACTTCCCCCAGATAGCCACCCATTTATTTATTTATTCCACAAATTTACTTTAATGGCTAGCCTGTGCCATCCACTATTCTAAATATGACACACGGTGGGGGAAAAAAATCCCTTACTGAAGTAGTGTCAACTTAGCAGGGGGTCTGGAAAGGAGAACAATGTACCATAAACATCATAAATAAGTCAACAATGCAGTTAATCAATACTAGAAGTCAAATGCTATGCCAAAATGAAAAAGAACAGAGTAAGAATCCATAGTGTGGGGGGAGCAGGTTGCACAATTAACAACAATTAGAATAAGTTTAACTGACAAGTTTTAAGTAGACTTGAAAGAACATTTCAAGCAGAAAAGAACAGCAAGTGCAAAGGCCATCAGTCTAAACCATTCCTGGTCTGTCTGAAAAATACCAAGGAAGCAAATAGAGCAAACCAGAGAACAGCAACAAAGTCAGAGAAGAATGGAGTCAAATGAAATAGGGTCTTGTTTAGCTATTACTAAATGAAATGGAGAATCAATACAGAGTTTAGAGACAAAATGAATTCGATCTGACATATTCCTAAAGGACTGTTCTTGCTATTGTGTTGTGCTTGGAGGGAAAGGGGATCGGATTAGGAATCTATTACAAAATTCTAGGTAACAGATGACCATCGGACTAAGGTGATGGCAAGAGTGGAAAATACTGAGAAGTGTTACAACTCTGCATATACTTTGAAGTAAGGCCGACAGGACTTCCTAGCAAATGGAATGTGGGAAATGAGAAAGGATGAAGCTTTAAGTATAAACAATCAGGGAGTCTCCCTAGTGGCGCAATGGGTTAAGCACCACACTATGAAGCAAAACTACAGCATGAGTTTGATCCCTGTCTACAAACAGGAAACTGATCCACATGGCTCAGCAGACCTCTCCTGCTTCGCCCACTGCTCCCCTCACTAGTGTGTTTCAGCTGATCTGCCTGTTATGCTCCCCACTCTGTCTCTGGTGGGTCCTCTCATCACCACCCCACCCCTGCACCTCTGGCCTGTACCCCAGCTTTTGTATGCATAAATAAAATCTTTAAAAAAATAAAAAAATAAACAGAGGGAATTATCTTCATAAGAGATGGGGAGACCTATAGGGAGAACATATTTTGAAGAAAAGGAAAAAGAAAGTTGGAATTAGATATGTCCACTGAAGATGCATAGACAGCCTGGTTCGGCTATTAAGTAGGCAGTGGAATATATGTACTAAAGTACAAAAAATTAATCTCAGCTAGAGTTGAGGAAACAGCATACAGACAGCATTAAAATATGTGTCAATCAGGCCACCCTGTGGCGCAGCGGGTTAAGCGCCGCACTGAGAAGCATCCGCTGCACTGCAGCGTGAGTTCAATCCCCGGCCAGGGAGGGGACCCACATGGTACAGCAGACCTCTCCTGCCTCGCCCACTGCTCCTCTCAGCAGTGTATGTCAGTCTATCTGCCTGTTCTGCTCCCCACTCTGTCTCTGATGAATCCTCTCACCTCCCACAACTATGGCCTGTACCCTAGCTCTTGTATGCACAAATAAATAAATCCTTGGTGGGGAAGGAAAAGATGTATAAATCTAGATATTTTAAAAAGAGGGAGAAAGAAGAAAACAGCAAAGAAAATCAGTTAAGTACTGGTCAACAAAATGAGAGGAGGTGGACATTTGTGGGGAGGGTCAAGAATGTGTGGTGTCCTGTAAGCCAAAAGTGAAAAAAGTGTACCAGGGAGGAATGAGTGGTCAGCTGTATCAAATGCTATTTACAGCTTAAACACAATGACAACTGAGAACTGACCACTAAATTTACACACGTTGACATTACTAATGACCTTGTCAAGACAGTTTCAACTGAACACTGTCTTCAAAACTGTCTCCTACTTCAGCTAAGTAGGAAAAAATGCCTGATTAAAGTTGGCTTAAGAGAGAATAAGAGAAACTGGAACCCTGCTACACAGCTGGTTAAGAATATAAAATGAAGTCATGTTGGAAAACAGTTTGATAGTTCCTCAAATGTTAAACATAAGATTACCAGATGACCCAGAAATCCTACTTCTGGGTATCTTCCTAAGACAATGAAACTACACATTCACACAAAAACCTGAATACGAAACATCACAGCAGCATATTTCTAAATAGTCAAAAATTGCAAACAATCCAAATGTCCATAAACTGATGAATAAACAAAATGTGGCATAGTCATACAATGGAATCTTACTAATAAAAATTAATGAAGTTCAGATACAGGATACAGCATGGATGAACCTTGAAGGCATTATACTAGCTTAAAAAAAAGTCACATATTGTATGATTCCATTTATATGAAATATACAAAATAGGCAGATTCACAGAGATAATAAATTAATGGCTGCCAGGGACTGGAGGATGGACTGAAGAGTGTGACTATTAAGCGGTAGGGGGCTTCTTCTGGAATGATAAAAATGTTACAGAATTAGATGATGCAATGGAGGCATAGCTTTCTGAATAAAATAAAACCCAGTGAATTATACACTTAAAATGGAGAATTTTGTGGTAAGTAAACTGGATCTCAACAAAAAAATGAGAGGGAAAAAAATAGCAACAATTGAATAGATGTTTGCTACAAAGAAACCAGATAAATGGGACAATACATGGCAGTAAAAGCGAGGTTCAGAGAAAGTATGTTAAAGTGGGGAGGACAGTTAACAAATGACCCAAAAGGAAGCAAAATAGTAATGCAGGAAAATGGAGGTGGGGAGAGTGCTGCAGCAACATCCTTGAGTCAACGAGAAAGGACAGTATCTAGTATACAATTGAAGGAACTGTCTTTAATAAATGATAGTTCATCTATGGTAAGACGAGTGCAGGTGAAATGAGTAAAGTACAGCGTGTGTCAGTTTTCTTGGTAAAGTAGGGAAAAGCAAGGTTATCAGCGGCATGAGAAGGAAAGTGAAAAGGGAGTGGTGTCAAAAAGCTTTCTAGTAGAGTAACAGAATGAACAGACTAGGCGGATTGACTGGATTGACTGCGTAGCAACTTTTATATTCCACTTGAGGTTCAAAGTCATGAATTTAAAAATAAGATTAGTCAGCATGGATGTGAGTGTGGGAGTATATGAGAGCATGTTTTCCAGCTATGTTCAGAGCATAGGTACAGGTTGCAGAGTAGGAGTCAGATTTAACCAGGGTTGTAAGTTTTGCCGAGTATGATAAAGCAAGAAAGGCTTGGTAGTTGAGGCTATTTTAAGCAGTGAGAACTTCAAGAAGATAAGGCAATAAAAAAGTAGAAGAACCAATGAATCTGAGGTCCATGATTTGACTTAGGTCCATAGGAAAAAAGATCACTTAGAGGAGAAGATTCAAAGAAGCAGAGGCCAGTGTTTTGGAAGAAAGATCTGTGTACATCCACAACTGCTCAAAAGCAAGAAATAATTGCAGTTTCTGAACAGCAAATAATTTTTTTTTCAAACTATCTTTTATTGAGGTAACATTGGTTTACAACACTATGTGTGATTCAGAGGCACAGGATCACACCTTTTTAGGTGCATGTCTCTAACCATACCACCACCAAGACACCCACAATCCCCACCATAATTAATTTCCCCCTCCTCACTTGTCTTCCTCCCACCCCTTCTCCATCTTGTAGCCAATTCCTAATTATCGCAAATTTTGCATTCATCTGTCATTTAAATGCCATCCCCAACTGAAACACTGGCACAGGGTGCAAGTCCTATGCATTTTTAACCTGTTTATTAACTTCTATAAATTTTCTCATATATTCCTGGGCATATTCCAAGTGCTAGTAAATACTTACAGATGGACACAAGCCATGCAGTAAGTAGAAAAATGAAAAGACCATCAGGTAAGCAAATGTCCTTTACTTATCACATATAACAGAGACAATTTCTCACCATTCTCACCAGCTATCTGCCTTTTAGACAGCATACACACAATTCATTAACTAATCACTGTCCTTCATATCTACTATTCAAAGACACTACAGATGATAAGATTTTCTGTGTCCAGTTATAGAGTCGTGGCTGATTATATACACCATTAGTAGTTGAAATTGAGAAGACACAACCAGTTCATCAAAGGAAAACTTGTTTTAACTAAAACCGCATCTTCTACATACTTTTCTTCAAGCGTACATGTTTATCATTATTTTAATAAGAAGTATACTTTTTTAATTTCCAGTATTAATAGATGTAGAGAACATAAGAATTACGTCCTAAAAAAATAAAGACAAGCCTATATGAGTTTGAAAGCAATTACAAAATTTCTCTTTGCACAACTCTACCTCTCAGTCACAGAATGTAGGGAACCCAGTGATTCTCGTCACTGTACATTAGAATAAGCATGGGGGGATTTTATTCTTTTTAAAGATTTATGCATACAAGAGATGGGGTACAGGCCAGACTCACGGGAGGTGAGATTCGCCAGAGACAGAGTGGGGAGCAGAACAGGCAGATTGAGCGAGGGAGGAGAGGTCTGCTGCGCCATGTGGGTCCCCTCCCTGGCTGGGGTCGAACTTGCACTGCTATGCAGTGGCTGCTTCATAGTGCAGTGCTCAATCCGCAACACCACCAGGGAGGCCCAGCACGGGGAGATTTTAAAGCTAGATGATATCCAATAGCTATAGATCAATTTAAGTGGTCTCGGATGGAATATAGTTATCACTACTCTCTTTTTTAACGCTCCATAAGATTCTAATATACAACCAGGCTTAAGAACTAGACTGAATTCCAATCTATCCACCCTTACTTCCCTCCTATACTTCAGATTCCACATCCAACAGCCTTCTATACATCTCTACCTGTTGGATGGAATGGGCACCCAAAAAAGCAAATGCCTGATCCTAAAGTCAGCATCTTAATTCCCAAACATATGTTCTCTCCAATAGTCCTCTCTTTTCCTAACATTTTAGATTGTAAAATACAGTTTACATGCAGAAAATGTATAAAACACGCAAGCACAATTTAGTAGTTAAAAAGGTCCCCATGTAATTATCAATCAAATCACAAGAAATATAACACAGACAGCCTTACTCTCCTAATATTTCTTATCTTGGCTGGTATCACAATTCACCCAGTCCTTCAAATACTGGGGGGGAACAATATTATTTTGAGAAATCTCCATTTCCCCCGACATTCAATAAAACTTCCAAGCACTAAAGATTTTACTGCCTAAATTATCTCCCCTCTTTTTTTTTTAAGATTATTTATGCATATAAGAACTGGGGTACAGGTCAGAGGTGTGGGGGAGTGAGAGGATTCACCAGAGACAGAGTGGGGAGCCAAGAAGAACAGGCAGACTGACTGTAATATACTTCTGAGGGGAGCAGTACAGGCGAGGCAAGAGAGGTCTGCCTTGCCATGTGGATCCCCTCCCTGGCCGGCGGCAGGGATCGAACTCGTGCTGCAGTGGCTGTGGTTTGCTTCATAGTGCGTTGCTTAACCCACTGCGCCACCAGGAGGCCCCTCCCCTCTTCTTTTTAACTACCATTTTCTTAGCTCAACTCTTAAAAAGGTGGGATGTGCCTCCAATTCAACCTCTTAAGGCATGACCTCTTAAGGCAACAAATTCCCCATTTCCCACATCTTACTAGCAAGACACAATTCTCTTGTGAACTGGATCTGATCACCCTCTCTCTCTCTGGATTCTGACACACCTGCCTCACTTCAAAAATTATACTACAAATGAACTAAGATACTTCTAATTACCTAAACACACCATTCCATTTCCTGTCTTTCTACTGCTGCACTTTTGTAGGGTATAGCCTTCCTTCCCATTACTGTACATAATCTTTCAAAATCCAAATCAGCCACCAATTTCTTCAAAAGTTGTCTCTGACCCCCACTCCATCCCTAAATAGTTATTCACGCCTCCCTCTATTATTATTTCTGTATCCTGTTCTTGTCTATAGATTTATTACAGTTGTAATTACCAGAAGCAAGTCCTATATCTTTAGACACTGTTGGTTTCTATTATTTGCAATTAAAAGACCCAAGTGCAATTCTGTACTGTATTTGTTTTCTTACACATCTCTCCCATTTATCCCATAAACAACATAAAGGCTGCTTCTTATTCATCTATTCACCAGATTAGCACAGACCCTAGGAAAACCAGATGCTTAATTACTGACTAGCATCGATGGCACACTTAAGAGTTGTGCATTTTTATACAAATTTTAACTTTAAAAAAGTGTAAACAAGAATTGACATGAATTAAATGCATGTCAATGTGTTGTAAGGTAAACTGTAAGGATGTCTGCAACTAATATTTAAATATGAAAAATAAGGAGCACTGACAGCTGGACTGTGGGATAAAATAGAGGGGAAGGTATGTGAGAAAGCAAGTAAAACTGCAGGATCTAGATTGCGTTAATTGTAGATTATATAGATGCTCACTCTGTACAACTTTCAAAATGTTTTGCACATTTTAACTTTTTTAATAATAAAATGCTTGAAGAAAAATGTAACAGCAACAATTTGCACTAGCTGATAAGGAAAAGGTTCAAACACTATCATTATTTTATTGCCCTCTACCTTAAAATAGAAATTCAAAGGTTTTGAGAGTAAGTACAATAAATACCTAGGTGATTTCCTTTCACTGAATAGTTTTTCAAAGTGCTTTGTCTGTCTTTCCAGTTCAGATGTCTTTTTTATAATGATGGCAGTGAGGCATAATTAAAATGCCAAATTAAATACTTTCAATTTAATGTCTCCTTTAAAACTAGTCTTAGAAAACATATTCAGGGGCCTCCTTGGGGGCACAAGGGATTAAGCTGCAGCACTATGAAGATATTCACAGCCACTGCAGGGAGGTGACCCACATGGCACAGCAGACCTCTCCTGTCTGGCCCACTGTAGCCCTCAGCAATGTATTTCAATCAATCTGCCTGTTCTGTTCCCTACTCTGTCTCTGGTGAATCCTCCCACCCCTCACACCTCTGGTCTGTACCCAAGTTCTTGTATGCATAAATAAATATTTAAAAAAACATATTCAAGTTAGATATGATATTTCAAATCATGTTTTCTATCACCAAGACCATTCATCAAGACAAAAGAAAGAGCTAGCTAGTTAACTTTCTCTTGACAAGACAAACATATCAGGAGAATTAGGAGATGAGTATCATACAGTGCTAAAGCAGGTTAGAAAGATTAACATAACTAAGACCCACAGAGAAGCACTTGCTCAAGCTCAGCAAACAGCCATTTAAGTAAGACTCAGACACACACCTGGACTCATGACTAAAGGCCCCATGCTCTTCTATCCTCTTTTGTATCTTAGATCTTTTGTTTTACTGAAGAGCATTATTTTTTTTTAAAGCTTGGTTGCTATGTGTTTTTTTTTTCTTTAAAGATTTATTTATTTATGCATACAAGAGCTGGGGTACAGGCCAGAGTCACTGGAGGTGAGTGGATTCACCAGAGACAGAGTGGGGAGCAGAACAGGCTGATCAACCGAAACACACTGCTGAGGGGAGCAGCGGGCGAGGCAGGAGAGGTCTGCTGCGCCAGGTGGGTCCCCTCCCTGGCATGGATGGAACTCGATGCTTCACAAGTGCTGTGCTCAACCCACTGGGCCACCAGGGAGGCCCCCTGAAGAGCATTATTATATGCATGCCTCATCTCAGCTTAAATGTTTTGTATTTATCCAACTGGTTTATTTTATTTTTTTATTTGGCATTCAGGTTACAAATGCAAGTGATTTCAAGAATCATTATATGGGGGCCTTCCTGGTGGCGCAGTGGGTTAAGCAACACACTATGAAGCAAACCGCAGCCACTGCAGCACAAGTTTGATCCCTGCTGCCAGCCAAGGAGGGGACCCACATGGCGCAGCAGACCTCTCCTGCCTCGCCCACTGCTCCCCTCAGCAGTGTATTTCAGTTGATCTGCCTATTCTGTTCCCCACTCTGTCTCTGGTGGATACTCTCAACGCCCGCACCTCTGGCCTGTATCCCAATGCTTGTATGCATAATAAACAAATATTTTTTAAAAAAAAAGAATCATTATATGACCAGGTTTCAAAGGACATATCCTATAATTTGTAACTGACTTCATCAAAATTATCTGCGATCAGGAAAAAGATGAAAGGAAAAGGTAAATCATAGATCTGAGGCATAGAGAGGAGGGGGATGAAAAGAGAGGAGGGAAGAGCACAGGGACTACAGTGATGGTGCAATGGTGGTGGGAGAATCATGGGGACTACAACTGAGGGGAGAAATCAAATACTATATAAAAACGATTGAACAAAAATGTAAGAAAATTAAAAATTAATAAAAATAAAATGATATGAGAATGCAGTCCTGTCCCATCATTTTAAGCAAATAAAGAAGCACTGACAAAACTTTAGCAGTTGCCTGCCTGCATTCTTTGTAAGTGGTAGTAAGCCAAAATTTTACACACACATTTCCGAAATGTGAATAACTAAGAGCTACAGCAGTTAGAGCAAACCTTTTTTTTTTCAGTCTACTTATTGTCTATTTTTTAATTCACAGTGCATGTACACTAAGATAATAGGTTACAGAAAATCTTGTAACTATTTACTCATGCAAAAACATTGCTAGAATGTGTTGTATAAGACAAGTTTGATTTTTAGTAAATTTATAATGCAACCTTTGTATTTCTATTGATATCTTCAGTCAGAAAACTGAAAATCTAAGAAAAGCTGCACTAAATTCACCTTTTCTGAAATAAGTTAGAAACAGACTATTCAACAAGATAGGGTTTCGAGAAAAATAATTTAAAATAAGAAAACCAGAATGAGCTCGCCGACTTTAATATTAAAATGGGAATGTGTAGAAGTCTCCACTGTAATTTCTGATTAATAACCCATCTGTACAAATACTCAACATTCTTCCACAGTCCTCAATTTCCAGTCCCTCTATGAAAGTACTGAAAATGCATTAACTGAGAGCATTTCAACACTGATGAACTACTCAAAATACTAAATTTAGAATGGCACCTTACCTTCTATTGTCAGCAAGGAAAAAGGACTCCTCCAGCTGCTATCAAGCAAAAAATGTTGCCTTCAATAAGTATGTACTGAAACGGTTTCACCACATAGTAAGCACAGCAAAAGTATCTGTGAAATCACATTGCTAAGCCCTGTATTTCATTAAAAAAAAATACAGATCAATAGAAATAACTGCCATAATTATTTTATTTCTATTTTTATTCCTTTTGCTCATTTTACATGTCATTTTATCTACTAAAAGCAAGGCTCAACTTCTAAAGCAAAAAAAAATTTCTACTGCCTACTATTCCATTAACTGGCATATTTAAAGTATGATGTCATTTATGAATACAATGATGACTATGAAGCAATGCAAGTTCTTGAATTACTTTCTGAATCTTCAAAATAAAATCAAGTTATGCCAGTAATTTGTCAGTAGATTATATTGGATATCAGCAATATTATATTGGACACAATGTTAACAAAAGATGTCAGAGCAGTGATGACAGTAAGCATAAAAGTTGTTGGACAGAATCTTCTGCCAAAAAAGAAAAAGTGTTATACAAACCACATAGATTTTGGAACCATAAAATCTGGATTTACATCCCAGGTGTGCAACTTCCTAGCTAGTTTACCCTTTAACCATCCATGTCTGAGCTGTCTGTCTCATTTACAATGGAAATACCACCACCTACTTTTTCTACTTATCTCACAGGATTGTTACAACAATCAAGCAGAATATGCACAATAATACTTTGCAAATTGTAGTACTGAACTATTCTAGCATTCCTACTGAATCTGCAGCATGCCAAAATCCACCCTCTGTTTCTTCCAAAGTTAGAGTTGCAGCTGAGGCAAGACTCCCCACCTTCACATTCTGTAGCTGAAATGCACTCCCAGGAATATTTCATCAATGATAAATTGCTCACAGCACTATGAATGATACCTGATTTCCGAATGTCAGCAGAGAGAAAGGACATTACAGTTCCCAATCACAGCTAGTTAAGGCAATGATAATAAGCCCTCAACCATGGAAGTGAGCAGGAATTATACTTGTGACTTTCACTTCAGTTGCTTAAGAGAAAAATCTCTTGCCCTATACTTCCAACAAAGTCAACCTTGGAAAGCTGTGCATTAAAGATGGTAGATAGGATACCCCTCCACTAGCCTTAAATACACATTTATCATATGCTGACGTAGAACACCTGTTCTAAACTATTATATACTGTCATTTGGGGTTAATTCAACAACTAGAGTTACCTAACTAATATAATGGTCAACACCTCACTCAAAGTAATAGGTGCAACTATAAAATTCCTAACAGAATATAGCCAATTCCTAATGCCTTCAGACATGGTAAGACTTAAGAGATAAACTAAAATTTCTACCATGACAGTTTCCCAGAGAGGCACTGTCTAAGAAGACAGTAACGCATAGAGGATAAAAGACTAGACCCTGCAATCAGACAGCCTGGATTCAAATTCCTACTTTGCCACTTACAAGTGTGTAACCTTGGGGTAGAAACTTAACTTCTGTTTCACATGTAAAGTAGGGACCAAAATAGTACTTATACTTCACTGAGTACCTGTGAAGTTTAAATGAAAAGCTACATATTTTAAAGCTACTTAGCACTGTGCAGGGCAAAAAATATTCAGTAAATAGCTTTTTTAGTTTTTACGAAAATTATAAAATTCATCATGATACGGCACAATTTCACTGAGCTTACCATGTATCAATAAACTGGAATGTTATCAAAGATCCTCTAGCCTAGTTGGTTGTACAAAGTGTTCTAGGAGATATGCAATAAAACCTAGATTTCCTTAAAGGCAAAATAAAAGCATCTAACTTCTAATAAACAAGAAAGACAGTTGCATAAAAGCAGCATAACCTAGGGTTCAGCTATTTACATAACCATTAAAGTGACCAAGAGAGAAGAGCAAGATCGGATTGGATTAAGACAACCCAACTGCAGCACTGCTGTAGAGACTCTGATGGCACCGGTTCCAAAACAAAAAGTCATCTCAGCATCCCACATATGCACATGGATTTGTAAATAGCTGGATCCAAATAAGCTAATGATAAGGAATAACATCCAAGGAAATTTCAGAAATTTGCATTAAATCTTACAGTATGAAAGAGAGATTTTTGGGGGCCTCCTTGGTGGCGCAATGGGTTAAGCAACGCACTATGAAGTAGACAGCAGTCACTGCACCACCAGTTCGATCCCTGCTGCTGGCTGGGGAGGTGACCCACATGGCAAGGCAGACCTCTCCTGCTTTGCCCGCTGCTGCCCTCGGCAGTGTATTTCTGTTGATCTCTCTGTTCTGTTCCCAGCTCTGTCTCTGGTGAATCCTCTCACCTCCAACAACTCTGGCCTGTACCCCAGTTCTTGTATGCATAAATAAGTAAATCTTTAAAAAAAAAAAGATATTTTTGTTATGTATACACATAAAATAGAAAATGTGTAATAGACATTAAAACCCAGGGATATCATAAAAGCAGTCCCATATTTTAGAAAAAGATACTCCAAAATAAATTCTATAATACGCTGTCATCTGGAAAGCAGGCACAAACTTAAACTGTATAGTGAGAGAGGTAATTTCCATTATAACATGAAAAAAGTTTCAGACTGTAGTGTTACTAATGATTTTCTAAGCAGTGACAGTAACACCTATTTTTCGCTTGCTGTTCCTAAAAATAAATAATAAATAAAATAAAAGCCCTCTTAGTATAGAATGCCTATCCTATTCTCCCTATCTGAATGTTATCTTTTTTTCCTGGGCCACATTTAGTCTCATTACCACAATGAGGCCTAGTGAAGACATCAATCCTCACCTCTTCATTTGTACCTGTCCCACCTGTAATACCAGAGCACAGAATATCTTGCATTCCTGTGAGTATGACTTATCATCAAGAGCCAACTCCTAAAGGGCAGGGATTATCATTTCCTTTTGCTATGCTATTCTTACAGAAGCAGAAAAATAATGATTATTAGCGACAATAATACTGAATGCCTAGCACCAAGTTAGGCACTTCACACGTTTAATGGAAAGCTATAAAATACTTGCTAAGCACAAACTACTAAATGAAATATTTGGCTTTATGAGCATGTTAATAAAAATGAGTGTCTGCTAACCTGCCATCAAAAACAGAACTAGTGCCTTACCATTACAGTTGAATAAACACATATAGTTTTGATCTTTACAGCAGCCCTATGAGGTAAGCCAGTATATCCCAGATAGAAATTCATTTTCTATTTCTATCCCCATGAAGAAATAGGCTCAAAGAGGTCAAGGGACTCAACCAAGATCACAAAGTTATGAAGTGATCAAAACAGCATTCAAACTAGTTCTTCTAACTAAAGTCAATTTTCTTTCCACCATACTTATTCTAGTGCCTGATTTTGCTCTTCTACTTAAGTCTTACTCATTTCAAACCTCAAATTTTCCAAGAAATCCTCTCCAACCACCATAGCTTATACTTTGTTTTCTTAAACTTCCCTCTTGTCAAAGTTCAATGAAAGCAAGTTCAACACAATGAGATACAATCTCATACCTGTGAGAATGGCCCATATGAAAAAGACCAGAACAACATGTGCTAGTGAGGAGTAGAGAAGAGGGAACCACCCAGCACAGCTGGTTGGAATGTAAACTGTTCTACCCTTATGGAAAGCAGTGTGGAAATGTTTCAAACATTAAAAATGGATCTGCCACATGACCCAGTAATTCTACTCCTAGGCATCTACACCCAAAACCACCAATTCAAAAGGAAACTTGCACTCCCCTGTTTATTGCAGCACTATTTACTATAGCTAAATTATGGTAACACCCTAACTGTCCCAAAAGAGATGAGTGGATTAAGAATATAAGATAAATAGGGGCCTCCTTGGTGACACAAGGGGTTAAGTCTCAGCACTATGAAGCTATCCACAGCCACTGCAGCATGAGTTTGATCCCTGGTCAGGGAGCTGACCCACATGGCGCAGCAGACCTCTCCTGCCTCACCTGCTGCTCCCCTCAGCAGTGTGCTTCAGTCAGTCTGCCTGTTCTGTTCCCCACTCTGTCTCTAGTGAATCCTCTCACCTCCCTGGACTCTGGCCTGTGCCCCAGTTCTTGTATGCATAAATAAATAAATCTTTAAAAAAAAAAAAGAGCTCTTAGACTTAACACCAAAAGCTCGATGCATAAAAGGAAAACCCGATATACTGGACCTCCTCAAAATTAAAAACTGTTGTTCTATGAAAGGTCAGGCAGGAAGATAAAAAGACAAGTTAAAGACTGGGGAAAAAATATATACAACCCTTCTATCCAATAAAGGATTACAATCTAGAATATATAAAGACTCTCAAAATTCAACAGTAAAACATAAGTAGCCCAACTAGAAATGAGCAAAATACCTGAACAGACATTTCATTGAAAAGAACAGAGATGGCAAATAAGCAAGCACATGAAAAGATAGTCAATATGATAAACCATCAGAAAAATACAAATTAAAACCTCAATGAAATATCACTATACACATTTGATTTGAATGGCAAAATTAAAATATAATTCATTGCTGGTGGGGATGTAAAATGGTACAATCACTTTGGAAAACTGTCAGCTTCTTACAAAGCTCAGCATTATCGTAACCATATGATTCAGGAATTGCACTCCTAAGTATCTGCTCAAATGAGTTGCACACAATACCTGCACACAAATGTTTACACCAGTTTTATTGATAATTTCCCAAAACTGGAAGCAATCAAGTTTTGTGTTTTTTTTAAAGATTTATTTATTTATGCATACAAGAGCTGGGGTACAGGCCAGAGTCCAGGGAGGTGAGAGGATTCACCAGACAGAGTGGGGAGCAGAACAGAAAGATCAACTGAAACACACTGCTGAGGGGAGCAGCAGGCGAGACAGCAGAGGTCTGCGGTGCCATGTGGGTCCCCTCCCTGGCTGGGGATCAAACTCGCACTGCTGTGCAGCGGATGCTTCACAGTGTGGCACTCAACACACTGTGTCACCGGGGAGGCCCACAGTCAAGTTTTTCAACAGGCAAACAAGTAAACAAACTGTGATATATCTATGCAGTGGAATATTCAGCAATTTTTAAAAACAAGCTACCAAACCACCAAAGGCCATGGAGGAACCTAAAATACAGTTAAGCAAAGAAATCAACTTGAAAAAGCTACAAGCATATGTCATATCTTTGGCAAAACTATAGAGACAGGAAAAAAGTCAGTGGTTGCCAGAGTTGAAGGTGGAAGAAGGCTGAATAGAGTACAGGTGATACTTGGGAGTGTGAAACTATTCTGTATAGTATTGTTGTGGTGGATACACTTGTCAAAACCCATAGAATGCATAACACAAAGAATGAACCCCAATGTAAACTATGGACTTTAGCTAATAATAGTGTATCAGCATTGGTCTATCAATTACAAAAACTTTATCTTACTAATACAAGCTTTTACTAAGAGGGGAAATCAGCGAAGGATTGTATATATAGAAATTAATTATTGATTTCCTTTAAACATAAAACTGTTCTAAATATAAAGGCTTTTTTAAAAAAAAAAAGTAGTAACATCAAATGCTGGTGAAGATGTGAAGAAAGTGAATAACTCAAATACTGTTGGTGGGGAGTGTAAAATGCTACAAATGCTACAGCCTCTCTAAAAGAGCAGGCATTTAGGATTTCAGCAGTGTATCACAAAGCTAAAAATGCATTTATCATACAACCTAGCAACTGAACTCTTCTGCATTAATGCCACAGAAATGAAAATAATCACTATATAAAAGCCTGCTTATGAATATTCACATCAGCTTTATTGGTAATAGTCAAAAACTGGATACAATTCCAATGTCCTTCAACAGGTAAGGATTGGATAAACTATTACCTAGCACTTTCCATAAAATATTTAATAGTCATCTATTAATGGATGTCATCTATTAAAGGAACAAGATACATTCAATAACTTGCATAGATCACAATGAGAATTAGACTAAGTGGAAAAAAACAACATTAAAAGTTTATATAGGGCCTCCCCTGGTGGCGCAGTGGGTTAAGCAACGCACTACGAAGCAAATCGCAGCCACTGCAGCACGAGTTCGATCCCTGCTGCCGGCCA
>JAGFMF010011785.1:4402786-4432704 GCA_019455555.1 Galemys pyrenaicus | reverse complement strand
GTTCTGCTCCCAGCTCTCTGTGGTGAATCCTCTCACCCCCCCACCTCTGGCCTGTACCCCAGTGCTTGTATGCATAAATAAATAAATCTTTAAAAAAAATAAATAAAAAAAAAATGAAGAAAATTTCTAAGCACATCTCAGAAACTACATTGCAATTTCTTGTAACTGTTGATAATAATATCCATTCAAGATTTCCAAAGGTTATTTCCTATTTTGCTTGGACTAAGGCCTACAAGCCCAAATGGTCAGGAGAACGTGAATACTACTACACAGACAGTACAAGGACCAGAAAACCAAAATCCCCTTCCCTTACAAATTGTCCTACACAAATAATACAGCATTCCCCCGCACAATTTGTTGCTTTTTGCCTTCAGATTTAGTAAGAATACCCAATTTTTGATACCCTGATAGACAAGGATTTGAGTTCCAGATCTGTTGCAGATCTAATTAAGTGATTCTGGAGTTAATAAAGCTTTAGTTCTGGTTTTCTTATTTGAAGAAATACTCATGTGAAGCTAAGAGACAATATGCACAGCATGCCTGCTACTAGTATTATTAGTCATCATGAGCTGACACGTTTTCACTGTTGCCCTTTTTTGTAAACATAACATATTCTCTACTAAATAACATTAAGAGGATTCTCTCACTGACAAATTGAAATTGAGCTAGTCAAGCCATAAAAGGGTGACCTCTAGAACAAATAGCCTAAAACACAGTCAACCTTGTCATAGTAAAGACTTTATTTTAACTGCTTAAAATTTTTCCAAACTACTTAAAAGAGTAAATGGTTTTACTTTTGGAGTGATGGAGACGTTTTGAATTTAGGTAAGGTAGTGGCTGCGCAGCACTGTAAAGGTACACAATGCCAATGAATTGTTCACTTTTAAATGGTTGTCTAAAAAATTTATTAATTTGCAGAGAAAATAAGGGGGGAGGAGTGCACTAGTTGTTTCTATAAATTTTCTTAGATGGCACCAATGTCACCAACCAGTTATTCATTTTATTCCAGGTTTCCTGGTCCACATTTCTAAGAAGCAGACAGACATGATGGAAAGAGACCAAGCCTGGAGGTGAAGAAACCCACCTCTTGCCCCAACTCTGCCATAAGTTGGGTGTGTGATTTTGGACAACTCCCTTAATCTCTCTGGATAGACTGATAGCTTGTTTAAACTCAACTTGTATATCAAAGAATAAGCAGCACTAAAAGAATTTCACAAGTTTTTATACTTTACATTCTTAACATGCCAATTATATGAAATAAAATTATCTAGATAAAAAGTTTACTTCAGGGCCTCCCCGGTGGCGCAGTGGGTTAAGCAACACACTATGAAGCAAACCGCGGCCACTGCAGCACGAGTTCGATCCCTGCTGAGTTCGATCCCTGCTGCCGGCCAGGGAGGGGACCCACATGGCGCGGCAGACCTCTCCTGCTGTGCCCGCTGCTCCCCTCAGCAGTGTGCTTCCGTTGATCTGCCTGTTCTGCTCCCGCTCTCTGTGGTGAATCCTCTCACCCCCCCACGCGTCTGGCCTGTACCCCAGTGCTTGTACGCATAAATAAATAAATAAATCTTTAAAAAAAAAAAAGTTTACTTCAATAAATGCTAGATCTGATAAAATAAAATCACCACACCTCCAGTGAACTGAAAAATGTCATCCTAAACAGGAAAATTTTCTCACTGACTCCAATTTACTGTGGTTTGGGTAAGGGACTGCAATGACAGTGCCAAACTCGCATTCACTGTCATTATAAGAAGACAATTCAGGGCCACCCTAGTGGCACAGTGGGTTAAGCAACGCACTATGAAGCAAACCGCAGCCACTGCAGCACGAGTTCGATCCCTGCTGCTGGCCAGGAGGGGACCCACATGGCACGGCAGACCTCTCCTGCTGTGCCCGCTGCTCCCCTCAGCAGTGTACTTCTGTTGATCTGCCTGTTCCGCTCCCCGCTCTCTGTGGTGAATCCTCTCACCCACCCCCCCACACCTCTGGCCTGTAACCCCAGTGCTTGTATGCATAATAAATCTTTAAAAAAAAAAAAAAAAGAAGACAATTCAGCGATGACTGGTGTTTAAGTTCAATGTCAGCCTTCTAAACAAAGTTGGTGAACTGCAAGGTTTTTTTATTGGAAATAGGTTTTTAATTTTATATATACTTTACATGTTTCATTTTTGTACAGTGTACACTTTGTCCTCTCAGGTATAGTCCCGTGAAATTCCCATCACCCTACTGACTCGTGTCCCATCACCCTAGTCCCTTGTGCTCTTCCCACCCATTTTGTTCCTTCTCCCTCCCCCTCTCCAGGGAATGTCTCAGATTTATAGTTGTCTGCTGATTTCGATTTTTAAATTTTTTCCTTAGTCCCTTATTTGTTTCCTCTACATTCCTCCTATGAGTGAAACCTTTTTTTTTTTTTCTTTCTCTCTTTCTTCCTTTCTTTCTGGCTTATTTCACTGAGCATAATCCTATCTAGCTCCATCCATGTTGCTGTGAATGCATGAGGTTTTTTTATTGCTGCGTAATATTCCATTTTGTATACAGACCACATCTTCTTGATCCAGTCATCTATTTTTGGGCATTTGTGTTGTTTCCATAACTTGCCTATTGTAAAAAGTGCTGCATGTGTCCTTTTGAATTAGTGTTTTTTGTGTCCTCTGGGTAAATTCCTAGGAGTGGAACTGCTAGATCATTCTGGATGTTCCAATTTTAGTAATCTGAGGATCCTCCATACAGCTTTCCATAGTGGTTGGGCCAGTTTGCATTCCCACCAACAGTGTAGTAGATAAACTGCAAGTTTTTAACTTAATAAACTCAACGATACCTTTACATTCAACTAATAAAAAATGCATTGGGAGGGCATACCTGGTGGCACAGGGGTTGAGTGCCGCACTGTGGGGCTTCCACAGCCACTACAGTGCGAGTTCGATCCCCGGCCAGGGAAGGGACCCACATGGTGCAGCAGACCTCTCCTGCCTCGCCTACTGCTCCCCTCAGCAGTGTATTTCAGTTGACTTGCCTGTTCTGCTCCCCATTCTCTGATAAATCCCCTCACGCCCCGTGCCTCAGGCCTGTACCCTAGCTCCTATATGCATAAATAAAAATCTTTTTTAAAAATGCATTTGGAATAAAAATATAAATATGCATTGTGAAATAACCTATAATAAAAATTAAATAGATTCATCAACATTATTCTGCAAACAATTATTTTTTTCCTGTAAATAACCTTTTGGCTAAAAATCCCTCCTGATACAGGCTCTAAAAGGAACATAAATGTAAAATAAACTTATTTTCTTGAATTGACTGAAACAGAAGTTAAACCCTCTGATATTTTGTCAAGTGCAGGTTGTTAAAGAAAGGTTTTGGCAACTAACACCTTAATTACCATTAATTAGGGTAAGAGACTTGTTTTCTCCAATATGCCTAAGTCTCACAGGGAAAAATAAGGGCATGCAAATCCTGCAAACCTTTTAACTCAAAGCAATCAAGGTGACTAGTGGGAAATTCTGTTGTTTTCAAAGGGGTCAGAAAGATGCTACTTAGTTTTTAAGTCAGTGAATCAGCAAAAAGAAAATTTAAGTCTAACATTTAAGTTTATCAAACTGCTGAGAATACATGAAGTGTTTTACAACATAGAGAAATTCACCTAATAAGTTTAGTAAAACAAATGAAGTCACAAATAAAAAAAAAAAAAGTTGTATCAGAAGTTTTCCAATCAATTCTCTAGAGACAAACCTCAGCCACAGATGCAGCAATTAAGTCTTCTCTTTCTGGCAGTTAGGTCTCAAAACAAAGACATAAAGCAGTGGTGAACATTTTTAAACAAAAATTCCTGATACTCTTTATCCGAACAATCGTCACCTGCGTATCACCACTGTACTTTCAAACTCAACACTCAAACTAAACTAACCTTGTCTCCGAATCTCATTTCTCTTGGGTTCCCTACCCAAGAGCGCCCTAAGCTGGCAGGTTCAACTAGATTTGAAACCTTGTAGGCTTGTTGCTAAACCCTCACATCCAATTACAAGTTTCTTTAGTTACTTCAAAGGTATCCTTCCTACACCCACTTACACTACCTTTATCACAATTTCCCTCCAACTGTACAATAGTATCTTAATCAGTGTATGAATTTAAACTTCTCTTTTCACATAAAGTTGTCAAATTTATAAAGACTGTCCTGATAATGTCCACTCTTACTTATAAAACCTCTCACTGAATTCTCACTGCTGACAGGATAAAATCCTACTCCTGATTTTTGCATTTAAGAGCCTGTATCAGTGGCTCCAACATTCCACCCCACACTTAAGGCACTAATTCCTTCCATATTCCCTTATCTTTAACTGAGTCACTTGTTCTTTCCTATAGAAATCCTGAGCTTATTTTGCTAGTACAATTCCCTCCAGATGGAATTTACTTCCCCATTTTCTCACAATCCTATTTCTTTTCTGTAGCACAGCACAAATATCACATATCACATCATCTCTGAAGTCTCCTTTCACTCAGCTTGAAATAATTTTTTGCTTTTCTAAATCCCTGAACCATTTTCTCTCTGAAGGATGTACCTTTCTTCTCCTTTAAATATATAGAATACCATCACCTAACCTAACAGGATGCTAAGTTTTTAAGTCAGGGTCTATGTATATTTTATCTTTGTATCCCTCACTGCAACTAGCATAGTGCATAATAAGTATTCAAATTATGATAAATAAAATATATAAAACCCACTGACACAGTCTTAAGGATACTCATGAAGAATAAAAACAAATAGGGCCACCCTGGTGGCACAGTGGGTTAAGCAACGCACTATGAAGCAAACCACAGCCACTGCAGCATGAGTTTGGTCCCTGCTGCTGGCCAGGGAGGGGACCCACATGGCGCGGCAGACCTCTCCTGCCTCGCCCACTGCTCCCTTCAGCAGTGTGTTTCAGTCAGTCTGCCTGTTCTGCTCCCCACTCTGTCTCTGGTGGATCCTCTGGCCACCCACGCCTCTGGTCCATACACCAGCTCTTGTATGCGTAAATAAATAAATTTAAAAAAAAAAGAATAAAAACAAATACATCACAGAGACTTTAAGGTGCACAGTATTCCAAAGGAAAACCCAAAATTCCAACTAAAGCAGAACTAATAAAAAGAGCCACCAAAACCTCAAGCGCCCACAAAGAACTAGGCACCATTCTAGGTGTTTAGATCTATAGAAAACAAACCTTATCTTCATTCTAGGAGGAAGAAAGGCAATAAATAAGATAAATAAGCAACATATAGATTAAATTATGTCAGTGGTAAGGAGAAGAGGGTGGAAAGGGAAGCTGGCAGGGCCAGACTGGAGAAGCTGACATTTTAACAGGGTAGTCCTCACTGAGAAGAAAAGACCTAAAAAAGATGAATCTAAGAATTTATCTGAGAAACAGAATTCTATAAAGGGCAAACAGCAAGTGCAAAGAACCTGACACAAGAATACACCTAGCAAGTTAAAGGAAAAGCAAGATGGAATAGAGAATGTAAAAAGAAAAAATGAGGTCAGAGGAGAAAGAAGAAGGGATCCAATCACTTAATAGAACATGGCTTTTTATTCTGAGTCAGATGGAAAATCTCTGGAACGTTCTGACCAAGAGACAAAATGTGACTTACTTTTTTAAAAGGATTGTTTTTGCTATAGAATTAAGAACAGACCATAAAAAAAAAAAAAAAAGAACAGACCATAAGTGGACAAAAGGGGCGGGGGAGGGGGGAAATCACAATTCAGAAGAGTTATTACAGGTTTAAATCAGCAGCAGTGACAAAAAGTGATCAGAGCCTGGATATATTCTGAAGACAGAACTGGCAAATCTATCTGATGAATTAGATGTGGTGTGTTTGAGAAAAAGTTAAAGATGACTCCATATTCTAGCTTGACAGAAAGATGGAGGAACTTGCTATTTACACAGACGTGGAAGGCTAAAAGAGGGGCAGAGGAAAAGAGGAGGCAAGGTAAAGATCAGGAGTCTGGTTTGGGTCAAACTCTATTTAAGATACTCATAAAATATACAAGTGGAGGTGTCAAGTAAGCAGAAGGCTATGCAAAAGTCTAGAGTTTTGGATATAAATATAGGGAATCATCAAAACATAAATGGTATTAAAAGCCATGAGACTGGATGAGATCACTAAGAAAATGGGAATAAAAAGCAGAAATCCTAAGGGATATTAAGAGGTAGGAGTAATGAGGATGAATCAATAAAGGAAAATGAAAAGTTAAGAAGGCAGGAGGAAAACCAGCAAAGAGTAATGTCTTAGAAACCACTGCAGACAGTGTTTGAAGGCGGGAGGCATCCACTGCACCAAATGCTGCTCATTGGTCAAGTAAAAATTAAACTTGGTGGTCTGTACAAGCGCAATTTCAACAGCATGATGGGACTGAAAAGTCTCACGAGTAGGTTCAAGAAAGAACAGGAACAACTTTCAAGAAGTCAAACTGTGTAGGAACTACAAGAGACAGTGTAATCCAAAAAGGTGGTTTAAAAACAAAATAGATTAAATAACAGCATGTACATGTTGCTGGAAAGAGCCAGTGGACAGGTAAATATGTTACAGGAAAATGGGGGAAAGGAAGTGGGTTGGGGGGGAGGGAGAGAAGGATATGATTTCTATTTACAAAATTTCACTAGGAGAGTCAGAGTCCAAGGGAAATTTCACTAGTCTAGCAGTCATTAATTTCAGAGCACAGTATCTGTGCTACTCAAGAAGGAAGGAGGACAACTCATAACTCTTAATTCACACAGCACAGGAAGCTCAGTAAAGAAGCTGGGCCATTTAGACAGAATCTTCTTGGTAGGCATTTTAGATGTTATTTCATTTAAGCTTAAAATAACTTCGTGAGGCATTATCTTTATGTTACAGATAAGGAACCAGAAGCTCAGGGAAAGCTGCAATTTGATTAGTGTATAAAACTGGTAAGTGGTAGAGGTACGTTTCAAACCCAGCTCCTTCTAAATATTAGATAATGAAATACTGTTAATTTAAGGAGTTAAAGTAGTTTTAGTGATTTTTTTAAGCTTTTATCTGTTAGAAAGGCACACTGACGTATTAATAGATGTCTAAAATTTGTTGTAAATACCTCAGCAAATACAACAACAAATAGTAATTGTGGGGCCTTCCTACTGGTACAAGGATTAAGTCTCAGGCCTATCATCAAGCTATTGCCAACCACGTGGCATGAGTCTGATCCCTGGCCAGGGAGGGGACCCACATGGTACAGCAGACCTCTCCTGTCTTGCCTGCTGCTCCCCTCCGCAGTGTATTTCAGTAGATCTGCCTGTTCGGCTCTCCACTCTGTCTATGGTGAATCCTCCCACGCCCCTCCACCTCTGGCCCACACCCCAACTCTGTATGCATAAATAAATCTTAAAAAAAAAAAGTAACTGTGAGTAAGGGACAAATACAGAAATGAGCAGTAAAATGTAGGAAACTGCTAGTTAATTGATGGCTATATGAAGTTCACGGTACTGTTTTCTGGGATATGTGTTTGAAAATACCATGGTAAAAAATAAAAACCCAGATCCTTCCTAGTCTAAGTTTTCATTGCTTCAAAGCCTGCCCTTAATTTCTGCTTAATCAACTCTTTTAAAAAAAAATTATGCAGAGTAGCAGATCTCTCTCTCTCTCCCGCTGCTTCTCTTAGCAGTGTATTTCAATAAATCCATCTTTTCTGCCCTCAAAAAAAAGTTACATACATCACAGTTTACAAAGCACTTCTTAATCTATTTTAGCCCTCACAACAGCTCTGTAAATTAGAGGTTTTACTTCAATTTTTTATATATAAACAGGACAGATTATTGTTAGTAAACACAACAATCATACCTTCAAGCCCAGTCTTCTCAAGTACAAAAATCTTCTTCTACAGCCCAATATAGTAATTGCACACAGGGCATACCTACGAGGAGAGTTCACCAGAGTGGTAGTTCTTTTATCATTTCATAATCCAAAGACACTGGGTTTCTTAGGAAATATAAGCACTAGCCCAGGCAATCCTTGAAAAGACTTACAGTTAAGGGCTTGACTAAAAGAAACAGATTTCAAATTTGCACAGCCTTCAAACCTTCCTTGCCAAGTTCAAGGACTAACAGGGATTTCATATACAACTTCTGAAAGTTTTCCCTCTGTGCTCGAGAGTCAACTCTTTGTGACACCATTTCTCCAAACATAATATTCTGCTGTTAACTTAATGTTACATAGCTATCATAAGGACCAAAGTCCAGGTATGTGAACCCTAAACTCTAAAAACACAGGTCACTACTAAACAAGGATACTTAGCAGTTTCAAAAGCCAATTTTGTATAATTTCAAACCATTTACAAACCTGGCATACCAGCAAACATCAGTTAATACTTTATTTTTAAGATATCATCTTGAAATTTTCATTACTGGTATGTTTGATATGTGTTCTTCAGGCTGAACTTGACATTATAAGCTTATTTACATCTTATTTCAAAAATGTGCATTAGGAATGAACTTCATCTATCTTAAATTTTACAAACAAATCACTTGGCTGACAGTACAGGTAACCTAAGTTACATACTCCATTTTTACATTAAAGGCCAATCTATCTAGGGAAAGATCTATTCTTTATTCAAACAACACTACCCAGCCCACCTAAGAAATTTTTAAGTCTGGCACAAAACATATCTTTGAGTCTCAATGTCAATTCCTGTTTGCTGAATTAAACTGGCAAAACAGGTAAGCACAGTAAGAAAAAAAAAAATCTAGATAAGAGTATTGAGGAACAATTACTATTTGCTTTATGTCGACAGTATTAAAATGCTTAAACTCAATTCATAAACAAAATGCTGATCTGTCCAATAGGACATTATGAAAAGCCCTGACACCTGGAAAACTGCAAAGAGCAGGAAATTCTGCAGGTGCAGTAAGAAACTAAATCTTATCCATGACCCAGAAATGCCTCAGAATTTATTACACAACCTGCTGCAGAAGTCTGAATTTTCACATGGAAATAAACCATGAAGTCACACAATGCAAGGCTGTAATTTTATTATTGATATAATTAACCGTACCTCTTTGAATGCTGCTAAAGTTAACAAATGTAAGCAGGTGTTCCACATAGTGTTAGTTGTGTTGGCAATTAAGAGAATTTGATTATCAATTAAAATTTAGGACTGCTTTATTTCCTCAACACTACACACACTTCACATTTTGTGAAGAAGGATGAACTTAGTCTTAGGTCTAGAAATAACTCAAATTAGGAGTCACAGTGACAAATCACTATTCAACATGAGACCTAA
Source organism: Galemys pyrenaicus (assembly GCA_019455555.1). NCBI lineage: Eukaryota > Metazoa > Chordata > Mammalia > Eulipotyphla > Talpidae > Galemys > Galemys pyrenaicus. The sequence continues at coordinate 4,423,439 of JAGFMF010011785.1, read as the reverse complement.
AAGGTAGAATCAATATTTGCAGATCTTTCAGGATCAAATTTAATATCTATATCACCATTAATCTGGCCTCATTACTTTATTCCTATTTCAACTGACATAAATTTAACTTCCATTTCTCAACAAACAGTTTTCTAAAATTAGACTGGATTATGAAGCCTCTCATCCATAATTACTTGTCAGAAACAGTTTTTCTACAGCTGAGCAAATTCTGAAAATCAACCAATTTTGCAATGAAAGGATCTATGTAAAACAAATGAAACAGAAGAGCAATACGGTGAATGGTGTTCAAATACGTTATAAAAGAGAATAAACTATTGAGAGTAGAACAGCTAACACAGAAAGACTTATCAGGATTTTGTATTACCAAGTTCAAGCAAATTAATGTCTAATAAAGCAGCTTACTATTTTACATTTTTTCAATGTCAATCATGTCCCGCATCTGGAGGCTTTTTCCAACGAATCAACCTAACATAAATTTAAACACTTAGAAACCATTTAAAAACTATCCCTGCCACCCCCCCACCCCCAGAGCACAACATAGCAATGGGCTTGGGAATAGCAAATGAAAGGGTAATTATTTGATAACTAAAAGCTGAAAGGGGGGGAAAATAGTAACTAAATAGAAAAGAGGCCATTAGAAAGAATAGCTCAATTTTTTCTGTTCAAGTCACAAAGAATAAATTTTCTGCAACATATAGGAAAATGTATTATATTTATCATTCCTGATTTAAGAGTTAGATTCACTGGGTGAAAGAAGTGCTCTGTTTCTGAAAATTCATGCTCAAAAAATAATCTGGGGCTACAGCTAGAATTCAGTTGTCTCTCAAGCTTCTGCTCTGACTTCAGAACTCCAATGAGCACCAACGCGCAGCTGCGAAAAAAAGCAAAGTGGAGCAAAGAAAGAACAAACTTTAATTTGATCACTAATATTCAAAGAAATTTCATCTCTATCCCAGTTTCTCCCTAAAATTAACCCACCTAATGTCAAATTCTAAAGTACTATTATTTGTCTAACCAACTTAAAAAAAAAAAAACAACGAAAGAACATCTATTGCCCCTATTTACACAGTTCTAATCTTCCTGAAAGACTCAAACTTGTTTTATATAAATGAACTCAATTCTCCTGGGAGGGAGATAAAGAGTCAGATTTCTAGAGGAGAAATAAACACAAAGGGAATGATTAAATATCTTGTCCGGCAAGTCACCAGTGAAAATAAAACCAGACCCAATTATTTAGCCTAAATAAGCTGCTTTCCTTGGTTCATAAATTTAGGATAATATTTTCAAGTGTCAACAAATTCTAACAAACCATAGAAGTTCAGGGAACAATACACGTAATCAAAACACTATGCCAGAATTGAATATTCAGAGCAACACAGTACTGCTTGCTCCAAATCAATAAAATGAACTAACACAATAGACTTTTAAAATGCAAGGAAACAATAGTCATATTGGAAAGAATTTTCAAAGGTTACTCTATTCGGCTTATGTCCTACTGCTCAAATACTCTGTGAGGGAGCTAGTTATAGTTACAACCTTTGTAACTACAACCCATACACATATCCAAACTCAAAATACTGCTAAGTTACAAAAGCATACTGTACTTGAAAAATCTTTCACTCCAGAAGTACAATCATTTATCTTCAGACCGTGACTTTGCTACCTTTATGATGCACATCAAATTTAGACTTTAAAGATGATAGCTTCCGGTTTTCTTTAAATATTTATATTCACAGATCCAAATTACTTAAAATATGATGTTCTGCTCAGTCCTCATTATGTTTAAGCAAGATTCCCATTTTTACTAAAACTTGCATGAATTGACAATGGCTGCATTAAAACACTTCCTAAATGGACAGAAGAACTTATCAACCCAGAAAGCTGCCCAAGATGCTAAAATAAACCTTTTATTTTAAATCATACTAGGTAATACATTACATACTACATGAAGCCCAAAAGCAATAATTTAAATTATTTCTGTAACATTAAGTGGTGGGTTTTTTTTTTTTGCAAAATCTGACAAGACTAAATTTTTAGCTATTAAAAGGGAGGTTATTCCAAGATTCTAAAAACCACTACTTATTGAAGCAGCCTCAAAACAGTTTCCTTAATCCTTCCAAATCCCAAAGAATCTAACACAAGCCACAACACTGAGATGTGCACTGAAATGTCTGTAGCTCAAACTCCTAAAGGTTATTTCCTATGTGTCTGGCAAGCTGAGGGCTGCATGTCCACCCAGCTCCTTAAGTACCAGAATTCTTTCCTCAATAAAGGTTAACATTATACTCCCCAACTCAAGTCAAAATACCAGCTAATCCAAAAGCTACCAACTAAATTTTACTTGACTACGCAGGAGAAAGACTACAATCCAGGATCAGTTACTTGCACCTTGACAGAGTAAAAAAGACTCTAACAGCTACATTCCTGTCACTTTTAGGAGCTAGGTGTACATTATCTCTGTCTGCCTATAGCACAGGACTCAGATATTACATCACCCAATGCCTGAAAACTGCCCCATTACCCAGAAAGCACCAGGGTATCTGAGATATCGCACCAAGGTATCCCTTCTCCCTCTCTGATACAGTCCTTAACTGCTACTGACGCTGAGTCCTGCAACCTTGCAGTATCTGCCCTGCACCTGCTGCAGTCCTATTTCTATTCACTCTTAGTGCACTCCTTGTGACTATAAGGCTCTTCTCTCAGCCCACTTGTCAGGCTGGCATGCTAGGACCATACCCCACCACATACATCCACCAAACTCATGAGTGTGTACTCAGTTCTCCCTTGTTTCCTCCCCATTCACTAGGAGTAAGCACTTTCAGGTGTGGCTCAGGGCTTACCACCCTCCCTATTCCATAAACATCATTCCAAGACTTTCCTCCTCCTCCCTCCACCCCCGCCATTTTAGTTTTTTCCAACTTCTGCACCATACCCACCTCATACTTTTCACTGGCTGTGAAAATTTTGGCCCTTTTAATCTTCCAGGATTCGAAGTTTTTCAGTCTCTTGCTACACTTCAGCACCTGGCTCCTGCCACACTCTTTTGCAACCTGTTTTCCTGACACTCTCCAACCTGAAGTCATTCCAGGCATAAATCTGGGCATCCCTTTCTAGTCACAAACATTCCCCCACACATCCTTACCGTGTCCTTCCCTTATCCCATTATAGTGTCATGCTTGCATTCTTCAACATCCTCTGCCCCCAAAATATCCTGCCTTCCTCCCTTCCTTCCCAGCCTACTCCCTTCTTCTACCAGACAAAATCTAGTAACCCCAAACTGTGCTTCCTCTCACCACATATTATAGTCCAGACCTGTACACTTTCTCTCCCAACATATTCCCTGTGGCCCTCTAGTGATTTCTAGTCTCACACACATCTCCCCATCTCCCACCTTCTTCCCAACTTCTGTTCCAGAAGCATTTCCTTCCATCTGTCCGGTCTTACATGTCCCTTCAAGACCATTTCTCTCGTCGTCCTCTCCCTACTCCTACACACACCTTTTGCTGTCCACTTCACATCCACTCCACTCCACCTGAACCGTCAGAGGCCCTCCCAACCCCAAAGCCCCCCCCCCTTGCTGGTCCTCACCTTGGTCCACACTTTAAGACACCCCCCACCACTCACTTCAGCTACCTGCTAAATAACTCCCATACCTACGGCCCAAACGGCTCCTCTCCAGCCCCATCTGTCCCCATTTCCGTCTCACACCCCTTAAACTCAAGCACTGCTCATCACCTACCCTATCCTCACCTCCCCCGAACACCGGACCAAAGTGAGGCCGGCCTCCTGTCTCCCCTGCGCACCTGGCCACACGGTGCGCTCACACCCCTCACAGGTCTCCTGAAGCCTCTGGGCCTACCCTCGGATACCTCCGCCTGAAGAGCCTCCATTTCCCTCACTGTCACCGGAGAGACCCTGAACAGCCTCCTTCCTCTCTCTGTTTCCAGCTCACCCGGCCACATTTCCCTGACAATCGTCCTGTGCCCTTCCTAATTCTGCCCCTCACACGCCGCACCGGCCGGGACATCCGTTTCTTCCCTTCCTCCCGAAAGTCCCCAATCTTCTCCTTCCATTCCCGTCTTCCCCAAAGCCCCCCGTACACCCTCCTGGATCTCCCCTTGGACCGCCCCACCTGCCCGAAAGCCCTCCACCCCTCTCGCCCTCGCCCAGGCCTCCCCCACCTGCCCCACGCTGCTCCCCCTGCGCTGGGCCGGATCCCTCCACCCTTCCTTCTCCTTAAATCTGCGCACACCCTCTGCCTGCCCCCCAAGCCTCTCCCCAGTCTCTGGCCCCAATGTCCTCCCACAGAGCCCCTCGCCCTCCATGCTCCCCAGGTACCCCGGTGCCCGGTCCCCACACTACCCACACCCTCCCCTCGCACGGGGTCGGGACCCTACACCCCCACCCCCCACCCGAAGGTGAGAAAGGCTGCTCGCTGCCCTTGCCCGAAGCGGCCAGGGCACCGCAGCGGCGGCGGCGGCCACAATGCCGGGGCCACGGGAGCCGGGATTGCTCCTGCTCTCCGCCCCGGCCGCCGCCGCCGCCGCTGCTAAGGACGCACAACAAACAATGCGGGGCCCGGGCCGGCTTCGCCAACCGCCTCAACCGCCGCCTCAACCGCCGCCCGCCCGGGACGGCCCGCCGCGCAGGCGCCTGCCCCGCCGCCGCAGCCTACCCTCGCCGCCGCGGTCTGCCGGCGCCCGGTCCCCGCTCCCGCTCCGCCGCCGCCGCCACCTCGTCCGAACGCGTCCAGCTCCTCAGCCCAGCGGCGGCGGCTGCGGCGGCTGCTGCCCTGGTGGCGCTCGCGGCTCGGGTCTCCGCTTCGGCGGCGGCGGCGGCGGCGGCGAACACGTGACGCCTCCGAGCGCGCCCATTGGCTGGGCCGGGGGGCGGGCCCCGTGGCTGCTGTGGAACGGAAAGCCCGCCCCCCGCTCGCCGCGCGCCCCCTCCACGCGCGCCCTGCCGCACCTGAGAGCGCCGGCCAGCGCCCGCCACCGACGTGCCGCCTGCGCCAACTGCGCACCTGGGAGCGCGCAGGGAGCACTCGCTGCGGCCGGCCGCCTGCACCTGCGAGCAGACGCTTACGTAAACTGCGTCCCCGCCTTCCTCCGGCGCCCGGCCCCCGCCCGCTGCAGCACCTGAGCCCCGCTGCGCTAGCGGCGTAAGTGCGGCGAGCGGGGACGAGCTGCACCAGGAGGCGAGCGAAATGCACGGAAACTTCGTAACTTCCGAATGTGGGAGTGGCTCTGGCCAGTCGCGAAGAGCCGACCTCCCCCGGCCCCGCGCCCTTGTCCTGCATCCCCCCCACCCCCCTTTCTCAGAGACTACGTAAACGCCGTAGGCGCCGCAAAGCTGCCCTGGTGGCGGAGCGCGAGGCCAGTGGGCTTTGACTAGTTAAAAGGTTCGATTCCCAGCCTCCTACCCCACCCCCACCCTTGCCAGCTGTGTGACCTTGACCAAATTACAGAACAACTCTGTTCTTCAAATTCATGATTGGGTAAAACTGGGACAATAATTAAGCTTTAGGAACTGCTGGAGAGATGGAAAAAGACATTAGGTGTGAAAGGTCTTAGCACATAGCAGGCACTGAACCAGAAACTGCAGCTTAGTTGCACGTCTCCTCCCAGGGATCTGGAGATTGACTATCGAGTCAGGACCTCGCTGACTTCCTTATAATTGGGTCAAACGAGCTGAACACTTTCCCCGGGTGGTGCTGGGGAAGAAACAAAAGCTTACTATTTATTTTACAGAAGCACAGAGTGCCTGCCATTCTGCCTGCCAGTTGGGCCCCTACTGAATACTTGCTACACGGCAGGTGCTGTGCTGCGTGCTCGGAGACACAAATAAACAAAACAAGGTCCCCTCCCTAAACTGAACCAGGGGCTGAACCGGCATCACCATCCAGGGCCAGGGCTTGGAGAGCTGAGGGTCCAGAAGAGATCTCCCTCAACAGCCCATGCAGGCCCCTTCCCACATTTCTAACATGCCATGTTCAAATAGCTCTGCTTCCCACACAAGATAAAGTGTAAACATTCTAACTTAGAAAGCTCTGGTGGGGCCTCCCTGGTGGTGCAAGGGGTTGCGGACGCGCTGCACTGTGGGGCTTCCACAGCCACTGCAGCAGGAGTTTGACCCCTGGCCAGGGAGGGGACCCACGTGGTGCAGCAGCCTTCTCCTGCCTTGCCCCCTGCTACCCTCAGCAGTGTATTTCAGTCCACCTGCCTGTTCTGCTCCCCACCCTGTCTCTGGTGAGTCTTCTCACCCCTCACATCTCTGGCCTGTACCCCAGTTCTTATATTTATAAATCAATTAAAAAAATAAAAAGCTCTGGTGATCTGACCATAAATTTAGAGGTACACAGCCTTTCTTTTGCCCCTCCTTCAGGCAACTTGACCCTCCTGCCATGCAGAACTTCAGACCTGTGCTTTCTAGAGCATGCTAGTTATGAGCCTACTGGGGCAAGTGCCAGACCCCACATTCCTTTCTGCACCCACTCCCCACTTCTGACCACCCACATCTTCTTTTATCTTCCTGGAAAAACTCATTGGTGTTATCAGTCAGCTCCAAACATACTCTCTCTGGAGCTTCCCCGCTGGCTCAGACAAATTTTCTAAACTCCCTGTGCTTGGCACACAGCTCCTCCAAACCCACATCTATCCTACTGGTAGACAATCTAGTAATAATCTATACCAGAGTATTTAGTTGTCCTGTCTCGTCTCTGTGCTCTGAGCACCTGAGGACGGGGCCCACCTATCCTCAAAGGTTAAGGGGAAACTATACACAAGTAAGATTCAATTTATTAAGGCTGAATTTTGCAGGAAGAATGGTGTGTGGCTGGAGAAGAGATGCCGCTGCAGTACACAAATCTGGATTCTGTGCACAGTGCTGTGTGACCTTGAAAATCAGTCTCTCTAGATTTTGGTTTACTCCTCTGTCAAGGGAGACTAATAATATTGCATGTATCATAGGCTGCTAGAAGGATTCACTGGCACAGTATAACTCAGGCACTCAGTGTGGGGCTGGCACTTGATAAATTTAAAAAAAAAAATTTTAAATAGGACAGTCACATGGCATTTCACGGTCAAAGGTATCTCTTTTTTTTTTTTTTTTTAAGATTTATTTATTTATGCATACAAACACTGGGGTACAGGCCAGAGGTGTAGAGGGGGGGTGAGAGGATTCACCACAGAGAGCTGGGAGCAGAACAGGCAGATCAACTGAAGTACACTGCTGAGGGGAGCAGCGGGCACAGCAGGAGAGGTCTGCCACATCATGTGGGTCCCCTCCCTGGCTGGCAGCAGGGATCGAACTCGTGCTGCAGTGGCTGCGGTTTGCCTCATAGTGCATTGCTTAACCCACTGTGCCACCAGGGATGCCCCCCAAAGGTATCTCTTATCCCAGTTTCTTTCCTCCGTTTATAACACCAAAAATTGCTGACAAAAGCATGCAAATGATACATGCATACAAAAGAAAGTAAAAGTTTCAAGTGTGCCTCTCCCTTCTTGCCCCTTGCTCCACTTCCTTCACCCCTAATCCCACCTCCAAGAGCAGTCACTGTTAATTTATGTCCTGCGATATGTGTTCAGATGGAGAAGAAAACTGCAGGAAATCATGTATGTATGTAATCATGTGCATGTAATACCTCGATTCTGTATAGAAAAAGGTCAGAAAGAATTAAATTAAATAACAACTACGACTGTTATGCTCAGAAAGCAAAACTGAGTATGGGGATGAGGCCTTTAAAACTTCTGAATCGTTTTATTTTTTTTTATTTTAAAGATTATTTATGCACACAAGAACTGGGGCACAGGCCAGAGGTGTGGAGGATTCACTAGAGACAGAGTGGGGAGCAGAACAGGCAGATCTACTGAAGTACACTGCTGAGGGGAGCAGCGGGTGAGGTCTGCTGCGCCATGTGGGTCCTCTCCCTGGCCGGGGATCGAACTTGTGTTGCAGTGGCCGCAGATAGTTTCCTAGTTTCCTAGTGCTGTATATATAGTGCATATATATATATACATTTTTAATGTCATTGAGGTATATTTACATATCATGAAATTCATGCATTTCAAGTATATAAATTTGTAACCTTACCAAGTGGTACAAGATCAATATAAATCAGTTTTAGCACATTTAGAGCATTTTATGGACTCCCCATAAAATCCCACATGCCCATTTACTGTTAATCCCCATTTCCACCCCAGCCACAGGCAGCTACTAATCTACTCTCTGCCTCTGTTTGTTTGCTTTTTTCAGATATATTAGATACATTTTTAAAATCAAATCAACGTTTTAGAAAAAAAAAAGCATAAAAGTAGCACCTCCTGATCTTATTCAGTGATAATAATCCCTGTTAATATTTGCTATTGCTCCAACCTCTTACTCTGCATGTAGAGTCACAGCATTTACAAGGTAAGATTACAGTATACTTTTGCTTTTTTTTTACTTAACATACACACTTCTCTTTGTGTCACTGAATATTCTTTCATGATGTTGTATCTTAAGTCATTTAATTAAACTAAGCCCTGGCAGTAGGTATTTGGGCCTTTTGCTATATTTCCATCATTATAAACAGGAGGAAAGTGATAAATATTGTTAGGTTCTAGAGCCCACTGAGCTTTGAGATCACAGCTCAGTTCAAATATTAGCCCTTCTTGTTTCATCCACTCATTGCACAAGCATTTTTTGAGACTCTACATATGCTAGTCCCTAGAGATACAAACTCAAGGACCAGCTACACAGCCCTACCCTCAAAGGGACTAGAGGCCAGTGGGAGAGAGGTATATAGCAATCAAATAATAGCACTGAATGGCCCCCAGAGAAAGGAACAACCATGGGGGATGAGGGTAGGGTCCTCAAGCTCTTCGAGGAGGCACAGAGTTGTGCCCTTAGAGGGGTGCCTAGCCAGGGGAACTGGCCTGGTTCCCCTACATGAACATGTGCTACCCTTCACAGTTCCAGGTACCCTCACCCCCTTAGCTCACTTGACCCTGTAATCTCCTCACCAAATAGAGGAAAGCGAAGGACACTGACACCCAGAGAAGGAAACAAATCACTCCGAGTCACCCAGCCAGGACAGGGAAGGCTGAGGTTGGGTTCCAGTCTGGTTCCCAGCCCAGTGCTCCCAGAAGACACAGTCCTCCACAGAGGGCTCATCTTTAAAGACCCCCACTGAGACAGAAAACACAGGTAGCGCTGTGCAATCCAATGCAAAGACACCAGCTACATGTGGTTCTTTCAATTGAAATTAAAGAAAATTTAAAATTCAGTTTGTCAGTCGCATCAGGCACATGTTAAGTGTTCCACAGCTACAGGTGATATTGGCTACTGATACAGAACATTTCTACTGCTGCAGAAATAATACTGAGCAAGAGGAACAATAATGCAGTAGTTGAAATAATGGTAGTTTTATATCTATTTTTTCCCCAAGGCATTTACCCTGGAAGCTAGAGGTCATCCTGGTCTCCCTGTTTTTCACTTCCCCGTCCTACCTCCACCCCCAACCATAAACCAGCCCTATAGAAAGAAGATGGAGATGGGAAGGTGGGTAGTTTTGCTCTGGGTGAGGGGTGGTACAGAAGAGATAAAACATCCCTCAACTTCTTCCCTGCCCTGTAAGGAACGCCACTCCTTAATTTGCCTCTTTATGGATGGCCAGCCTCTCCTCTACCATATTCTTTCCTCTGTTTTCCAATCTCTTCCATTCTTGGAGAAAAAAAAAAAAGAAAGAAGATCACAAGTCAACTCACGTGCACCTTACAGTTTGAGAAGCGTTGACCCAAAATCAGAAGTTACAGATATCAGTTGGAGATTCAAACACCGTAACAGAATTGCTGTTGCTGACATGATTCCCTGAACTGGTGAATAACTCTTAGTAGAGTCTGAACACAACAAGGTATAATCTCCATTCGCTTTGCATAGTATTTGCTTCCCTGGAATATTAAAATTGTGCTGGAATGTACTTGGTCTTTCTATGAAAAAGGAAGTTAGTTAGGCTCAGATGACTGTATATAAGACTTTGACCGACATCAGTGTCCAATGTAACATTCAAAAATCATGTGATACTGTCCATGCATTGCCAAGCACCTACTTTTCCTGGCTTCTCCCCAAATAAAAACTATTATGGGGCCTCGCTGGTGGCACAGTGGGTTAAGCAATGCACTATGAAGCAAACCATAGCCACTACAGCATGAGTTCGATCCCTGCCCCTGGCTGGGGAGGTGACCCACATGGTGCAGCAGACCTCTCCTGCCTCACCCATTGCTACCCTCGGCAGTGTGTTTCAGTCAGTCTGCCTGTTCTGCTCCCCACTCTGTCTGGTGAATCCTCTTACCTCCCATGACTCTGACCTGTACCCCAGCTCTTGTGTGCATAAATGGATAAATCTTTAAAAAAAAAAAAAACTATTATGACCCCCCCAACCTTCCCCACAAATACCTAGAAGGGCCAGCGAAGCACTACGTCTCTAGACTCATTCAACAGCCTACTCAGGACCTCTATTTGGATGTCTTCCCTGCTACTCAACTCTCCATAACTTATGCCTGATCTTTCTTTCCCTGAAACCCCAAACACATTGCCCCACACCCGTTCCTTTATTGAGGTTAGAGTGGCCATTCATATTAAATGATCAGTTGACTAATACTTTCATGTTTGACTTGTTCTCTTTGTATGCCTTTAGAATAGTTCCACGCATATACTAGTCACCAAATAAATATTTTATTGGATCAATATCTAACCAATGTCCCCATTCTACTTCCTTGGATATAAATCCCAAAGCAATTTGGAAAGGGAAGAATCCACAAGAGCAGGAATCTCTGGCCAGGAAGTCCCCAAGCCTTACAGAATTTCTTTTTTTTTTAAAGATTTATTTATTTATACATACAAGCACTGGGGTACAGGCCAGAGGTGCAGGGGCCTGTGAGTTAACACCTGGAGCTACCAGGGAGGCCCTGGAAATTTTTTTAGGAGAAAAATTCAAAGCCTGTCTTTCCAACTCTTCAAGTAGAAAGTCACTCTAGGAAGAAGTTCCTTATTGACCCAATGGCTGTGGCTCCTAGTTTTTTCTGGCATACCCCCACCTACCACTCGTGGTAATTATGCTTACAGTCAACATTTAGTAAGTGTTTATTATTAAGTGCTTACTATTAAACAATATATTAAGCACTTAACAGTCACTGTGTCTTTAATCCTCCTTATAATTCAGTGAAATAAGTGTGATTTTCACCTTGACTTACAAGCTGGGGAAATTATGGCCTCAAGAAGGTAAGTAACTCACAATATGTTGATAAGTTGAAGACCTAGGATTCAACTCAGTGCTCTCAACCCCAATTTGGAAAGAAAGCTTGTGGACTGGTATATGAATTCCTGGTGGCTACATTTTCAGGGCCCATAACTATCACAAAAAGTTTCTAAACATGTTTCTTAATTTCAATGACAATCTACAAATAGTAATAATATAAGCATATTCTGGATCATCCAGAGAGTCACCTGGGAAATGATTCTTGGCACCCAAAATTTAGTGCTCATGTTGATTCAAAGTGACTGCCTAAAGTGACAGTGTAACATTAAATGCATCTGTCTTAGACTAGGGGTCAAATTTTCATGAGTCATCAAGAAATTGTTCTCTAAAAGCTGTGAGTCTCAGTTAGATGTAATTTTGCCCCCCACCACCCTGGATCATTTGGCAACGCCTGGAGACATTTTTAGTTGTAACAATGGGCCCCTCATCAGCATGAGGGCAGGAAGCAGAGGTGCTGCTAAATAAATATTCTAAAAGCCCCTTCTTCTCCACCCCACCCCCAACAAAGGATCATCCAGCCAGAAATGTCAACATGCCAGGAGGAGAAACCAAGTTTTAAGAGGGTTTCTGTAGGGGAGAAAGAGGGCAGAGTGGAGAAGAATGAAATAGAAATGAGACTTCTCTGGATGTGCCTTGTTAGATAGCTTTGACTTTGAAATCATGTAAATTATTCATGTAAATACTTAACCATTAAATCATATAAACGTAAAAAGACTCTTTAAAAAAACAAGCCAAACACCAATATAACATCAGGCTGACAACATGACCACACAGCAAATATAATTAGTCCAGATGATCTTAAGATACATTGTCTATGAACGATACAGATTCTAAGAATAAAGGGAAACAACAAAGAAATCTTCAACTTCTCTCAGTATGTTAGTAATGACATTGGCATTGCTATTTTAAAATACACCTGTGGCCGGATAGAGCATCAGTTATCCCACCAACGTTAGGATCTAGGATCGGAGATTTTCAGGTACAAATTAACATCAAAGAAGTTAAAAAAAAAAACACAAACTAAAATCTTACATTTGGAATGGAAATATCGCATTGCCATGCAATCCTGTACTTCTTTTTGGAAACTCTCTAAAACCGGAGGGTTTTCTTAGAGGAAAATAAAGTTAAGCATTTATTTTGCCTCCTACAATAAACTGTACTTCAGGATAACCAACTAGGCCTAAAGGACAAGGGAAAGTTCTTCTGTACAGAAGAATTCCAGCCAATAAATCAGAAGGAAAGCTAAAATTAGATCATCACCATTTTGCCCTAATAATCTACCTGACTTAGGAAATGGTCTTTAATCGATGATAAAAAACTTTCAGTGAAGAATTGATAGGGAAATTTACAATGAAGAAATAAGGCTGTCACCACATGACTCTGCTCATCAATGTTAATATCACTGAAAGTAAAATGAACATACATTCTGTTCCTCCTGCTGAGATGCATTCTAAAATATGCAGTACCTCCAGTCTGGCCAAAAAGGTTTAGCTTAAATCGAATGAAGCCTTTCAATAAATTTATCATCTCCAGGAAGTCTAGGAGCAGAGGAACAGGTAAAAGAACCATAAGGAAGGCATCAGCCAAATTCAGGACTTGGAATCTTCTACAGGACAAACAGCCCAATTAGTTCAAGTAAACAGGATGAGAAAAGAAAAAGAGGAGGGGGAGGGTAAGAAGGAACTGTTCTACATTAAAAGTGAACTTAAGAGTTTTAAGACTCAAATACAAAGATCATTAAAATGAGCCTTTATATCTCCATTAAACAAACTTCTAGTCAAAAGATTTTCATTGTGGGCCTCCCTGGTGGCACAAGGGATTAAGTTTCAGTACTATGAAGCCATAGCCAACCACTGCAGCACAACGGGGGCCAGGGAGCTGACCCACATGGCGCAGCAAACCTCTCCTGTCTCACCCACTACTCCCCTCAGCAGTGTGTTTCAGTAGATTTGCTTGTTCTGCTCCCCACTCTGTCTCTGGTGAACTCTCTCACACATACCCCCATACCTCTGGCCTACACCCCAATTCTTGTATGTATGAATAAATAAATCTTAAAAATAATATTTATTCCACAATCATGAAAACGTGGGTTTGTACTATTTAGTTGATGCTGTTAAGGAATTGTTGGTGGTGTTGGGGCAACAGCCTTATAGGTATGTAATAGCCTTCTTTTATAAACTGCAAACTATTTGGGGATTATTGCAAGATAAAATGTACTGCTGGTGGGGATGCAAGCTGGTCCAACCATTATGGAAAGCAGTATGGCGGTTCCTCAGTCTACTAAGAATGGAACTTCCATAGGATCCAGCAGTCCCACTCCTAGGAATATACCTAAAAGACACAAAAACACTGATTCAAAAGAATACCTGCACCCCTATGTTTGTAGCATCACTCTTTACAATAGGTAAGACCTGGAAACGACCTAAATGCCCAAAAACAGATGAATGGATTGGGAAGCTGTGGTACATATACACAATGGAATACTGCTCAGCGATCAGAAATGAAAAACTAGACGCATTCATAGGAACATGGATGGAACTGGAAGGGATTATACTCAGCAAAGTAAGTCAGAAGGCAAAAGAAAAATACCAGATGGCTCCTCCCCTAGGAGGAATATAAGGGAACCAAATAAGGATCAAGGAAAGGAATAAGAACAATAATAATAATAACCACAAGAAAGAAACAAAAACCAAAAATGAAAAGACAAGGACAAACTGGGGACACTTGGTGGGGAGGGAAGAGGGGAAGGGTGGAGGGCAGACTGGAGCACGGGGGACTGAGGTGATGGTGCACTGGTGTTATGGTGATGGGGACTACATGGGGATTACAATTGATGGCAAATATATGTACATTTAAAAAAAATTATATAAAATATAATGCTGCATGAGGCAAACTTATACTAAGCAAGTATGTATTGTCAAATTTAACTGAGTGTTCTGCATTTTCATTTGTTAAATCTGGCAACCCTAATTTAGGGGTGAGATAATACGATGTCATGTTCCAGTAAGGGAGAAAAAACAAACAAACAAAACAATTGGTTGTACTCAGCCCCAGGTCTCCTAAGTCTCAGGAACTAGGCTGTTTCCATTTCCACAAAGTAGATGGACAAAGAGTATGCCAGATGTTTCCAGCTGCAAGCCTAGGTTGTGCAGCTAGAGGCTCAAGAGAAGGGACAGGGTTGGGAGAAATGAAATGATGTACAGAATATGACTGTCTAGCAGTAGCACCTCTGGGACACTGGCTGGACGACTGGTGTGTGGTCCATCCGAGAACATCTCAGAGTGTTTCATCTCCCAAAAGGAGAATAATACTTATCGCCAAGTTGTCATGATTATTAAAGTCAAAAGTTCATGTCCTCCCTGATGGCGCAAGGGGTTGAATTGCACACTATGGGGCTTCCGCAGCCACTGCAGTGCAAGTTCGATCCCCGCCCAGGGAGAGGACCCACTGGCGCAGCAGACCTCTCCTGCTTTGCCCGCTGCTCTCCTTAGCAGTGTATTTTGGTTGAGTTGCCTGTTCGGCTCCCCACTCTGTCTGTGGTGAATCTTCTTACCTCCTGTAACTCTGGCCTGTGCCCCAGCTCTTGTATGCATAAATAAATAAAATCTTTAAAAATAAATAAAACAGGGCCTCCCTGGTGGCGCAGTGGGTTAAGTAACACACTATGAAGCAAACCACAGCCACTGCAGCACAAATTCGATCCCTGCTGCCAGCCAGGGAGGGGACCTGCATGGCGTAGCAGACCTCTCCTGCTGTGCCCGCTGCTCCCCTCAGCAGTGTACTTCTGTTGATCTGCCTGTTCTGCTCCCTGCTCTCTGTGGTGAATCCTCTCACCCCCCCACACACCTCTGGCCTGTACCCCAGTGCTTGTATGCATAAATAAATACATCTTTTAAGAAAAAAATAATAAAATAAAATGAAAAGTTCATAGTGTACACCAAAACTGATGAAAACAGATGATATTTAGGTGGATCTCTTGCCATGTAATCAAATTCAAAGCCTCAAACTTACTGGCTTCAAACAACAATTTGTTATTGTCTCTCAGGGTCCTGTAGGTTGACTGGGCTTAGCCAGGTGGCTGTCACTTGGGGGCTCTCACACACAGCTGTAATCAGATGTCAGCTGGGGCTGGATTCATGTGAAAGCTCAACAGGGCTAAACCAAAATGGCACACTCATGTACTGGCACCTCACACTGGCTCTCGACTCAGTGCTCAGTTGAAATGTCAACTAGACTACAGATGCATAAACTCTTCATGCGTCTTGGGCCTTTCCCTGCAATCGCTCTCAAATCCTCATCCAGACTCATCCTAGGGCCACCACAGTGTCACTTCTCTTGTGTTCAGTTGGCCAAAGTAGTCATAGACCAGACCAGATTCAAAGGGGTTGGAGGAACAGACCCAACGAGGGGAGTGCTGTGCCTGTTCCAGGAAGGGAGGTGCTGACAGAGTCTAAGGGAGGAGGCAAGTTCCCTAGCTGGGAAAGGTACTTCTGAAGCTTGGGAAACGCCCTTGTGCACTACTCTGTTTAAACCCCTCACAAATCCGGGGCCTCTGTGGTGGCGCAGTGAGTTGAGCACTGTGCTGTGAAGCATCCACGGCACTGCGGCGCAAGTTCGATCCCTGGCTGGCAAGGGAGGAGACCCACATGGTGCAGCAGACCTCTCCTGCCTGGTCCACTGCTCCCCTCAGCAGCGTATTTCGGTTGAGTTGCCTGTTCTGCTCCCCACTCTGTCTCTGGTGAATCCTCTCACCTCCCTGGACTCTGGCCTGTACCCCAGCTCTTGTATGTGTAAATAAGTCTTTAAATAAAATAAAATAAACTGCTCACAAACCCATCCTCTTCTCTCCATCCTTTCCACATTATCTTAGTCCACTTCTGAGAGAACGGTGGCCTGATCTCCCCTCATCCTGTTACGGGATCACTGTTGCATGCTCCCCAAGAGCTTTCCAGAAGACCAGATAGCCAAGATAAAACAAGCAACTTAGTAAGGTGAAACTCTCCTCTGGCTCACTGAAACATTTAAAAGGAAAGAACTGCCAGGTCCTCTCTCTGCCACCATGGCCCAGTCACTTTGTCCTTTTCCAAGCTCACTTCTTAAAAACAGGTCACAGAAATCATCCTCGCCAAGTCCCAGTGAGTTTAGATTTCTTTAAAAATAGCTTGTTCTTCAAGTGCAAAAAATAACATCTGAGATGTTTGTTTAAGTGTGAAACACACCTTTGTCATCACTCAGTACAGACTGCATGGAAGTTTATTAAACTTTCCAAAAGAAAAATTTCCTCTTGAACTGAAAGAGCCTGAGAGACGCCAGCATGGGGATGGGGAGGGAGAGTGGTAAGAAGAAAAGAGACAGGGGGAGCAGGGAGGTAAGCACTAAGAGGCCCTTTCTCCCGCCCCTGGCTTTCAGAAGCCATTCTTTCCACCTTGAATGACCTTCGGCATCTAGCTGCCCAGAATGTTCCAGCCCTCCTTGAAGCCCTATTTAAATTTCACCTCTGTGAAACCTTCTTTGACCCCTCCAGGCAGAGTTACTCACTTTTTGTTCTCAAAACACTCTGTACACATCTTTATTATTAGCACATTGTATTGAGGTTGTGAGTTTACAGGCCTGTCTCCCTTCCTAGACTGTGAGCAGCTCATCAGCAGGCACACGGGGTAAGTCATCGGTGAGCCCCTCTGCCTGGTGCTGGGCCTGGCCCAAGAGGGTGTTGGGAGAGGCTGCTGATAAGAAATGTTCTTTTTTTTTTTTAAAGATTTATTTATTTATGCATATAAGCACTGGGGTACAGGCCAGAGGTGTGGGGGGTGGTGGTGAGAGGATTCACCACAGAGAGCTAGGAGCAGAACAGGCAGATCAACAGAAGTACACTGCTGAGGGGAGCAGCGGGCACAGCAGGAGAGGTCTGCTGCGCCATGTGGGTCCCCTCCCTGGCCGGCAGCAGGGATCGAACTCGTGCTGCAGTGGCTGCGGTTTGCTTCATAGTGCGTTGCTTAACCCACTGCGCCACCAGAGAGGCCCAAGAAATGGTCTTACTGGGAGACACTTTCAATCCTGTAGTGACTCCTTTCATTCCTCGTTCTACTTTCCAACATCTCCCAAGTCTCTCCGTCTTCCCAGGGCCAGATCTTTCAATCGACCTGCGTCTGAGGCCCTGCACTCTGCCCTCACTCTAGAGACAACGGAACAGCTATCTGCTGCTACCTAAGGCTGGCTGCTCCCCAGTTCACCGGACCCCAAGCCTTTTCCTGTGATTGTTCCCTTTCGTCCTGCAATACTGAGAACAGTTTCACCACCGATATACAAATGCTCTGCACTTTTCTCAACATCACACACACAGACTCATTCTTCTGCCACTATCCTGTCCTCTCCACAACCACTTGGCTCTGTTCCATTTAACCCTAAGATGACCAGTGACTCCGTGTTGCTAAATCCAGATGATCAGGACTTTTCCTGCCTCAGTTGACCTGACTTCTCAACAGCATCCAACACCACTGATGAGACATTTTTCTAGAAACACTTTCTTCCTGGGCATCCAGGATTTCCTACCCTCTCTGCACCCATCTGCCTCACCAGCCACTCCTCAATCTCCTTAGGTGGATCCCACCTCTCCCGCCCACAACCTACTTCTAAATGTCTCAAATAGTTCAGCCCCCCCAGCAACTGAACATGTGGTTGCATGAGGGGGGATGGCGACACCGACAGATGAGGCACCCAGTCAATCGAGGAATCATGAGAAATCATGATCCACTGTCAAGAGATCTAGGGGCTGTCATGTCACACAGTCATGGGGGGTTCATCCAGGCTGGGGGTGACAGTGGTTTCTACTCTAGGTTCTCTTCCTCTAGCTTAACAAACTCCAGTTTGACACTGGTCATTCTAACCGGAACCCACACTGGATGATCGGTTTTGTTCAAAGTCTCCATTAGATCCCCACTGTGTAGAACAATGAGCCTCCACTCAGAGTCTGAAGCCTCAAGAAGAGACACCTTTGGCCTCATCTGCAAATTCAGACGTCGCCCTTTGCCAAGAAGCAGCTCTTGGATGGCATCAGAATTGCTCAGGGAGTTTCAGAAATTCTTGTTCTCAGGCTCCTGCCCCAGAGACTCAGAATTCATCCGACTGAAATAGGACCCAGGCAACAGTATTTTTTAAAAGCTCCCATGGGGATGCAAATGGATAGTGAGGGTTGAGAACCACTGAGCTAGAGGAGCTAAAAGTGTGTTTAAAATTGCTGATCTTGCCTTCAAGGAAATTCAAAAGCTGCAAGGAAAGATTAAATTATGCTCAGTGCTTACTCTTAGGGTTAAGTGATATCATGTTCTAAGTTTTGGGAAACTGGTAATCGACTCTATGAGAGCATTCTTTAATTATCTGAAACATTAAATTATGGCTACTTTATTTCTTCCATTCTGAGACACACCCTTTTTCAGACTTTAAGGTTTTAAATAAAATAAAGCTCCATCTTCACGTTCCATGTGTACCATTTAATGTGACTTTACTTCACAAACACACACACAAAAACAGTAATTAGCTAAAAGGTGTGTCTTACTGCCAGTAGTGATTACAGAGAATCCCCTTTCTGGGACAAGACTGGTACTACGTGCAAAGTGTTAGAGCCTCTCTGCTCCCCATTGATTCTCCCTTCAACCTGGTGAGGTGGAGCTCTTTAACTTCATTTTATAGGTAATAGCTGCTGCAAATTAGCAAGCATTTGCCTCGGATCAGGCACAGCTCTAAGTACTTTGCAAATAATATCTCAGTGAAGCCACACAGCAAACTTGTTAAAGCAAACTAAACCATGACCACCTTTTATGCACAGGGAAACCAAGACCTGGAGATGTTAAGTAAGTTGCCCACAGTCACGTGGCTGCAACGCTTGGGAATGTGGATGGGGTTTACTTTAACAAAGCTTTCAAGCCATTTGACAATCCATCCCCAGCCCAAATTGCAATGGCAGCAAAAACGCCAGAGCCTCCCCTCCCCCTACAGAGAACAGGCATCAGTTGGGAAGAATCCTAGTGATGAAGTACCCACTGTGTGTATTATCTCTGATCGTCCCATCAGCCTTGTGTGCGGCGATCTGCAGTGAGCCTAGGTTGGTTTGTTGCCAAGTCCTCCCCTTTTTCTGGATTTGCCTGTGAGTCTCATCAAGGCCCCAGAATTTGTAATTTTCATAGGGCTGTCAATCAAAGTGCCCCCCCATTCCCAAGAAGTAAGAAGTTACCTTAGCAGGGCCCACCACACTCTCTAGGGCATTGAATCTTGCCAGAGTCGTGTACGGTCAGGAAAGTTGGTAGAGCTGACTTAGCAACCAACCCCTGTCAATTACAGAAAAAGTATTGAGAGTTTAGAGTGCAAGGCCCTTGAAAACTGTTATATAGACAGGAATTCACCTCACCCTATAATCCCTATAGCAATCCTATAAAGTAGGTTCTGATCACCCCCTCCAATCACCCTCATGAACACAACCTTTACCAGCAGAACGAGACCTGAACTCAGACAGCCCGACTCGGTTGGGGGCCCTATGCTTCATGCCTTCTCAATACTCTTCTTTAGAGTCTGCCCTTGGCCCTTTCCTTTCGGAGCCTGGTTCTTTGTTCTTTGTCCTCTAGGTCAATCATCTCCAATGTCGCCTTCCAGTAAATTCTCTTTTTACCCATGAGCAGATGGATGTCTATTGGCTGTGACTAAGAAGCTCTAGTAATTAAAGAATTATGATTCCTGCTTATAGGTGAGGAGTCTGAAGCTCTGGGGAGAGGAACTAAAATCACCAGTAAGCATAGGAGTGAGGGTAGCTGTGAGAGTCCTAGCATTTATTTGACCCAGCGTTTAATGAACGCTGCTCCGGGGCAGGCTCTGTGTTGAGAGATTCACATACGGCATCTCATTTAAACTCCACAACTATGTCATTTATGTCTCTGGAAGTACACGATTCGGTGGTTTTCATCCGTTTATGAAATTGCATACCTGTCAGCGCCATCTAATCCCAGAGCATTTCACCACTCCAACAATACATCCCATACCCATCAGCAATCACTCCTCATTCTTCCCTTTGGCAACCACGGATCTACCCTGTCTCTACGGATTTTCCCGTTCTGGACACTTCCTTGTAAGCAGAGCCATGCAATGTGTAGCCTTTGTGTCTGGCTTCTTTCCCTAAGCTGGTTGTTTCCAAAGCCCCTCCCCGCCCAATCATCACTCATTGTGTGGACCCAGCGCCTGTGTTTACTTACTCAGCAGCTGATGGAGATTTGGGCTGTTCTTTTTTTTTTTTTTTAAAGATTTATTTATTTATGCATACAAGCACTGGGGTACAGGCCAGAGGTGTGGGGGGTGAGAGGATTCACCACAGAG
>JAGFMF010011785.1:4363267-4397668 GCA_019455555.1 Galemys pyrenaicus | reverse complement strand
TACACTGCTGAGGGGAGCAGCGGGCACAGCAGGAGAGGTCTGCTGCACCATGTGGGTCCCCCCCCGGCCGGCAGCAGGGATCGAACTCGTGCTGCAGTGACTGCGGTTTGTTTCATAGTGCGTTGCTTAACCCACTGCGCCACCAGGGAGGCCCCATCACCTTTTTAAAGATTTATTTATTTATGCATACAAGAGCTGGAAGCCAGGCCAGAGTCCAGGGAGGTGAGAGGATTCGCCAGAGACAGAGCGGGGAACAGAACAGGCAAACTGACTGAAAGACACTGGTGAGGGGAGCAGTGGGCAAGGCAGGAGAGGTCTGCTGCGCCATGTGGGCCCCCTCCCTGGCTAGGGATCGAACTGGCACTGCTGTGCCGCGGATGCTTCTCAGTACGGCACTCAACCTGCTCCCTGGTGAGGAAGGCCCCAATAAAAAGACATTTAAAAGGCAAAAAAAAAAATGTTTCCATGCCCTTTGTCCGCAAAGAGATTGTACCAATGTGGTGGTGTACATTGCCCCCATGTACACCACCATCCCCCCTGGAAGAAAGTGCCTGACACTCGTGGCTCCCTCCTGTCAGGTACGAAGCGAGGCACTTCGGGGTCCTTAACATCTTTGTTTCTTTGATTGCAATTGAACCTGCACAAGGGACTGAGCATGCATTCTATCTTTCGAACTCAACTGACTGCAGGGAGCATGGGGTGGAGGCAGGACGTTCTTGAGGCTCATCACCTGCTGTCACAGAGCTGGGCACCACGTTTCTACACCGTATCTGCTGGCTCATTGAATTTTACAACACCGCTAGTGATGCTGATGGCATCAGCGAGAAACCAGCTGGTCTTATCTGCCTCCAGCTTCGCCCTCTCGCAAGTCACTCGAAAGGTCGCCAGGGTGAGCCTTCTAAAACACAGATCTGCTGGTGCCAGTCCTCTGCCTAACACCCTCCATAGCTCACTAGCACCTTCAGGATAAAGTCCAAGCTCCTTGGGACACTTCAGGGTTTTGCCTCAATCTTCCTTTCCAGCCTCATCTTGTACGCCTCTCCCAGAGCTCACCTCTCCGATGGCACAGTCAGATATAGGCGTTTTACTGACACTGCCCACCTTGCCTGGAATCCCTTCTTCCTCCTTCTCCTGGCAAAGTCCTCCTGAACTTTGAGACCTGGCTTCATGGACCGCTTTCCTGACTCCCCAAATAGAGTCTGGTCCCCTCTATGGTCCCCGCTAGACGCTGCTCACAGCTCCCTGGCTGTTGTCTGGGTCCCAGCTCCCCTATTTGCATCCTAGTGCAGGAGCTTTGCTCACCTCCCTCACTGCTGCCTGAGCCGGGCCTAGCAGGCCGAGGGCTATACCCATGCTTTTTGCTGGGGAACTGTCTCGCAGATAATTTAATATTTGACTATAGAATGCAAACTCTGATACAGTGTCGTCGAAGATGTATAAATTAAAACACAGAACTTCTCATGGAAATGTCTCCCAGGGACAGCTGGGTCAGAGCAGTTGGCTAGCTGCTAAGGTGTTTAATAAAACCCCAGTTAATTAACAAGAAAGAGATTCCTTGGAGGTTTGCTTCTCAGCGGAGGGCAGCAAGAAGCTGGAGCTGGAGAAAGATCCTGGTTTTGTTTCCGGTTTCTTTGAGAAATTTTAGCATTAAAAGACTTAAGGGGAGGCAGATGCCATTTCTGACCCAGGCCAGGCTCCTGAAGTGCTGCCCTCATTCCCCAGCACTGGGTATTCCAAGCCCTCCACACGCTCCTGTGGCGATGCCGGGAAAGTAAATTAATTGGTACAAATCTCTTTGGAGAGCGACTTGACAGTATGACAATGTCTAACCACCTTGACCTCACACCCCACTGCTAGGAACCCAAATTACAGAAATACCAGGTCACATGTGCAAAGAGCTGTGCGTGCCGGTGAGCTATGATGGTGTCTGGGGGAAGGAATGAGTGAACCAGGCTTGGTCCGCCTATAGATCCAAGCAGCTATCAAAGGGAAGCAAATGTCTGTGTTCTGAGAAATTCTATTTTAGATGCCATTTTGCAAAACAATAAAATCATATGCCTGGCAGCGGGTGTATACGGTGTGCACATTGTAAAGCTATGAGGAAAAATCCAGCAGGATACACATGGAATCTCAGGGCAGAGGACTATGCAGAAGGGCAGGGCACTTTTAGTTTTACAAGCTGGAGTTCTTTCCATTTTTTTTTTAAAGATTTATGCATAGAAGAACCAGGGTACAGGCCAGAGGCACGGGAGGTGAGAGGCTCCACCAGAGACAGAGGGGGGAGCAGAACAGGCAGATCAACTGAAGCACACAACTGAGGGGAGCAGTGGGTGAGGCAGGAGAGGTCTGCACCATGTCGGTCCCCTCCCTGGCCGGGGATTGAACTCGCACTGCTGTGCCGCGATTACTTCACAGTGTGGCGCTCAACCCGCTGCGTCACCAGGGAGGCCCTCTTTCCATTTTTATGTGCATATCAGTGGTGTAGTTCAAGGGAAGATAAAGCCCTTGACAAAGCTGGATCCTGATTTTAGCTCTCAGGGCTTCCTCATTCCAGGGTGTTGGGATAATCTCTACCACCTGGAAGGTGTGTTTTCTTTTCAAGCATATCATACCCACTGGGTGTTTCGATTGTCACAATACACTCCTGATAGATAGATACCGTGATGATTACCCCCGCTTATATCTCAGAAATCTTGATGTCAAAAGTCCTCGTCTTGAATTGATCAAACTCACAAAGAAAAAACCCTACCCCATGCTAGTGGAAGGCTAGGAGAAGCAACTTGATAGAAAAGCTGACAGCACTGGGGCTTGAGCAATCTGACAATACACACCAAAGTTCTTCAAAACCCAGACCCCCTTTACCCCAGTCTCCCCTCTTCTAGAAATGTATCCCAAGGACATAATTAAAGGATGTACACAGAGTTTCAGCCACAAGGATGTTCATTTAGAAGATGCTTATGATATTGAAAAATTGGAAACCACTTAAAAATCCAAAAATAGAAAACTACTTAAATAAATTATGTTCCATTCATATGAGAGAATACTATAAAGTCATTAAATCATAGCAAAGAAGAATATTTAACAGAGAACACCGTTCACGATACATTTTTCAAAGTAGGTCACAGACAGTATGTATTACATGAGGCCATTTTTGCTTTAATAAAGAGGAAAGAATATATGCAACACACATGCAGAGGAACAAAGAAGACAGCATCAGTGTGATGTAGCACTAATTATCTCTGGGGGGGGTGGTGAGGTTGCTGGAGATTTCCTGTATTGCCTCCTTAATTCTATTTTCACAATACCCACTCCCCTTAATTTCTCACAGTAAATGTGCAACACTTTGAATAAGCCAAAAGAATATTGCATTTCTTAAAGAAGACTCATCTCCTTGCTCCCCCCACCAAAAGCAATTTATATGGTCCTGTCTTTGTGCCCACCTCCCCCCAGATCTCTAAACTCTCCTCCACTCTCTCCAAAAGCCCACCCATGCTGCAAGATCAGCTCCTCCAGGAAGCTGGCCACATGGCTCCCGCTCCCTAGCCTGGCTTTCTGTCCCGAAGGCATGGGACAGCAGTGTCATATGATGCCTGTTGCTGAAGCAGGCTTATCAGCCCGGGAAGTTTAAGGCATCTCTGAAGTGGTCGCTGGTCCTATAAATAGGACTATTTGCTCACACAGCAGGTATGTACGTGCCTACAGGCTCAGAAGCCCCCACCTCTGGCTTTCACCCAGAGGCTCTCCCGCTCCACTGGTCTCATCACTGTCCTTCATGCTCTGCTCACGGATCCCGTGGCTTTGTGCCAAAGCCCCAGCATCCCAGAGACTTGCTCTGTTCCAACTGCTGGTGTGCACATGCCTTGGGGTTCACCTTTGGACGACATCGATGTCCGGGTAACAATTAAGGCCACTTCATACGGGTCCTTGAGGCCTTTACCAAACACCAGCACCATGCCAGAGAATGGTAATGACCACAGCTCTCTCGCGCGCCAAGCATCTACCATGTGCTGGACAGTGTGCTGGGTGCTCATCACAACCATCTCCCTTAAGCTGAACAGTAACTATAACCATGGCTGTCCTTCCCTGAGCCCTTAGTCCATCCTCCAGGGCATGACAAGAAGACTCAGAGCGGTGAGTTGCCTGAAGTGACAGAGCTAGCAAGGAAATGGGGGGCGGGGGTCACTTCATCTCAACCCAATCCCCTCAGAGTGCCCGACTTCATGACCTTCACAGGGACCTTATGCTGCTCCTAGTACCTCCCGAGGGATAAGAACGAGCATCAAAAAGCCAGGCCTCAACAAGGTGAAGTCACAGCCCCAGGTCACTGCAGCGTCGGGGGCGCCCGGGAGCTCGAGCACGGGTAGAGGCCGTCTGGAGGAGGCACAGGAAGACGAGGAGGGTCACAGAGGGTAGGTTATGGTGGGCGAGGAATGGGGTGAGGGTCCCCACTGGGAAAGCAGAGATCAGACTGGACTCCAGTTGCAGAGGAGAAGCGAAAGCTTGGAAGGGAAGCTTCTCGTGGCTCCTGCCACCCTGGGACGCCACCGTCTGCAGGGCACAGGCACTCCTAGACTGTACCTGCCACCGTCACCCTTGACTGGGGGCTACGTCTCCTGAGAAGGGTGGGGGCAGGGTGCTCAGGGCCCCCCAGGCGTCTGGAGGGGGCACTCGGGGCCCAGGCTGTCGCTGTGCCCTGCTAGCAATGGGGCGAGGCCTCCCACCACCTCCCATTCAGTGGGGGCATCAGAGAGACTCAGGTGACTGATCCCGCGTGCCTAAGGCAGCCAGTGGGTCTGGGCCCCAAGTTCTGGGCTCAGGTTCTGGTTCTGCCTCTCACTTTCCCTGCTGCTGCACTAGCTCCCCTTGGGGGGGTGGGACGTGGCCTGCAGAAGAGAAGCTGAGAACTAGAGTCAGGAAAGGCACGTACAGCCACTCTGGGAATGTCCGGCCAGACACAGATCGTCACGTGGCCCGACGGCACACCCCGACCTGTGCCCAGAGACATGAAAGTGGACGTCCATGTGAAAACAATGTCTGCAGTGTTCATAGCAACGTACTCAGAAGATGGAGATAACCCAAAGGTCCATCTGCTGATGAATGAATAAACCAGAGCCTTACAACACTAGGGTATTCCTTCCTGAAATAGGATCAAGTCCATTTTACATGCTACGACATGGATGAACCTTGAAACATGATGTTAAGGAACCTGGCCCCATCTGTGTGTAATTCCATTTATATGAAATCTTCACAACAGAAAAATCCAGAGAAAGAAATTAGATTGGTTGTTGCCCCAGGGCAGGAGAAGATGGGGGTGGCAATTGCTAATGGGGGGTACAGGGTTTCTTTCGGGAGGATGAAAATGCCCTGGAAATAGTGGCCACAGGCACACAATCTTGTCCATATACTAAAACCCACTGAATTGTCTCTTTTTGGCAAGACTTTTTATTGAGGAAATGGTGGTCTGAACACGGTATATGATTCAGAGACACAGGTTCACACCTCTTCAGATGTAGTGTACCACACCACACTCACCACCACCACACCCCAACCTCCACCTTAGTCCACTGCGCCCTTTCCCCCTTTGCATCCTACACTACTCACCCACTCTGTTAGTTTCTTTTTTTTTTTTTAAGATTTTTATTTATTTATGCATACAAGAGCTGGGGTACAGGCCAGAATCGCCAGAGGTGAGAGGATTCATCAGAGACAGAGCGGGGAGCAGAGCAGGCAGATCTACTGAAGTACACTTCTGAGGGGAGCTGGCAGGAGAGGTCTGCTGCGCCATGTGGGTCCCTCCCTGGCCGGGGATCGAACTCGCGCTGCTGTGCGGCAGATGCTTCACGGTGCGATGCTCAACCTGCTGCGCCACCAGGGAGGCCCCACCACTCTGTTAGTTTCAATTCTATAGTTAGGTTTCTAGGATTTGTTTTGGCTTAGTTTTATATGAGCCTTTGTTTTATTTCTCTATATTCCACAGGAGCAAAATCTATCTGTATTTCTCTTGACTTATTTTTCTATGCATAATCCCCTCTAGTTCCATCCACGTTGGCGCACATGGTAAGATCTCACATTTTTTTGTAGCTGAGTACTATTCCATGGTATCTATCAATACATACCACACCTGTTAACACACTCAACTCATTGTTGAACTGTACACTTTGAAAGGGGGACTTTCATAGCATGTCAATGTTTTTTAAAAAGCTGGCATTTACTTGGTGTTGAGTCCGCCAAGCCGTGCGCTCAACTAGTCCATTGTTTTTACCTTATTCAACAACCCTACGAGGGCAGCTCTTATCCCTACTCCGTAGTGAGGAAACGGAGGAGCAGAGAGGCTCACGAACTTGCCCAAGGTTGCACAATTGCAACCTACACACAGGTGGGGTCTGTGTGGACTTGCACCTGCCTCTGGTAAGACCCGAAAGTTCTCTGTACAAGCTTCAAACAGACCAGTCTCCCTGTCCATCTCCCCCACTGGACGGCGGGAGAAGCAGACCTCTACTCACTGACGCCCAAGTCAAGGCCTGGCTTCTAGATGTTTATTGAATGGAAAGAGGACTGGGCTGTCTTTGCCCCGCGGCTGGTTTGCAGAGAAATCGACTTTCACATAAGCACAGCATCCGTTGTGCAAGCCTCAGGCTGCCAGATGCCACTTCACACTCACCCTGAGGTTGCTGAGACGAGAGGCAAGAACCACCTCAAATCGAGGCAAAATGCATTTGTGGTTTTGAAGGAAAGTCGTTAGAAGACCAATCTGTCTTGCAAGGCCAAGGTTGCTTCAATTCTGTTTACTTAAAGTAGAAAGAAGACAATCCCCGTCCCAGGAGTCAGGCCTGGCTTGCAGGAAGGAGGGTTTCTGCTGAGTGTCCACCCCTGACCACAGGGGAGAGCAGACGGGAGACAGCGGGAGCCAAAGCAAGCACCGAGAAGTCAGAAATAACGGGTGAAGGTGGGGGGACGGGGACAGGTTGGAGGCCAAGCAGGAAACAGCTCTGAGAGGAAGGGTGGGAAGGCAGGAAGCTCTCCATCCTCTTATGACAAGGGGGCCCTCTGAGTTTGGGGGGAGGTCCTGCAGGAACCCGGAGCTCAGGGGAGACAGGCACAGCCAAAGACAGACCCACGGCTAGATCCCGCAGCAACCCCTCTGGCCCCAGCCCCCGAGCCGCCAGCTCAGCCCTGGTCCGTCATCTGGTGCTTGTGCGCAAGGGCCCTTCCCGCACGGAGGCTGCCATCCTCTTCCCGCTCCTCTGCTCAGACCCGCGGGGCTCCCCCATGCCTTAGTCTACAACTCACGACAAGTGGCCTCCCAGCCCCATCTTCCAGCTTTTGCTCCCCACCTCTCCATGGCACCACCCCAATTCTTGCTCCTCCCTAAAGGAACTCTGCCTTTCCCACCGTTGGCATTTCCTTTTTCACAGATGTGTTTTGCCTCTGCAAAGAGTTCCTTGAGGGAGAGTTTCTTAATGTCTTTGAATCTCCCTCAGCGTCCAGCCAGTGCTGGACTGTCAAGGACCCAATCGAGCAGCCGACCAGTGGCTGCCTGGGGGGCTCCAGACCACAGCCCGTGGTCAGCCCTTGCAGAGTTTGGCTGACGTCCTAGATGGGTTCCTGGAAGCCAACTCTGAGGAAAGCATCGGGGTCCAAACGGCAAGGTGGGAGGAGACCACCCACGCAGTGTGACCCACGAGCAGGGGCCATTCCAAGCCTCAGGCCTCCCTCCTGCTGGGGCCTCTGGGAGTCGGATGAACCCCAGCTTAGGGTCATCCCACCAAAGGACAAGGACACTGGAGATATTTACCTGCGGCTTCCCCTTTGTCCTGGCTAAAGGTGTTTGCCTCTGGCTGCTGCTGGACCTCTCATAGAGGCCCCAGGTCTGACAGTCTCTAGCACCTTCTACAGGCCCCACAGGCTGGGCCCAGATGAGTGGGAAGGCCGCGAGGCATGCCAGCCTTCTCCCCAGACGCGAACCCCGCCCAGCCCTCGCGCCTCTGCCCGAGCTGCCTCTGTCCCTGGGCTGGCCTCTTCTGGGCTGCAGTCCACTAGCAGGCCAACTCCTCCCCTCCTTCACAGCCCAGCCAGATGTTCCCTCCCTGCGAGGCAGCTCCCCACCCACTTCAGGGGAGGCGGGGAGCCCCCTCCTGCAGGCTCCCATGGTAGCACCCTCTCTTATCACTCTGTGCAGCAGCACCCACGCACCCTGCCTTGTCAGCACGTCCAGCAGTGGCCCATGCCCGTCCCTCTGGACGGGGAGCTCTGCAAGGGTGGGGTCTCCGTTCTGTTCCTGCGTCCCTAGCACCCAGCAGAGAGAAGGTGAGTGATGGTGAGTGGTGATGGAAAAGCAAGGACACCGTCAATGTTTACTGAGTGCTTACTTTGTGTCTGCTCTGGTCTAACCTCTTTACAGGTGACGACTTACTTAGTCGATACAGCCACCCACCAGGGAAGTGCTAGTCTCAGAGCCAGCAGCACTGGGGCACAGAGGCCAGAAGGAGCCTGCCCCAGGCCCTGCAGCTCACACCCACACAAGCAAGGAGACTGGGGACAGCTCCAGGCCCTGGGCTTCTCGAAGCTGCCTCGGGCTGGGGAGAGATGCAGGCCACATGCTGAGGAGGGGAGGCCAACAAGGCCACGGAGAGGGACCTGGAGCCCGTGGCTGAGAGCCCGGACCTGTGACCAGGGCTCTGTGAGATGAAAGGCGCTGGGGTGCCGTTCTAGGAGGAGCAACCTGGGCAGGGACGTCAGGGGCATTGGGTCACCTCCTCAGTGAAGGGGTAACCATGACAATGAAGTCCCCTGCCACACACCCTTACAGGTGTCTAAGCTGTGTCTTTGCCTGGGATCCTCACCTGGCCCAACCCCAGGGCCACGGGAAGGTAGACGTAGGTTAGAGGAGCTGATGGATGTCATGGCCAGAGCTGGGGTTTCAAATCAGCAAGGGCCCTTTCCACTATCCCTTAGTTAGGGACATTTGTTTCCCTGATGGCTGAGGGTTGGGGGAGTAGCAGAAAGAGGGGACCAACATTAAGATGTCATCCTCGGGGCCTCTCTGGTGGCGCAGTGGGTTAAGCAACGCACTATGAAGCAAACCGCAGCCACTGCAGCACGAGTTCGATCCCTGCTGCCGGCCAAGCAGGGAACCCACATGGCGCGGCAGACCTCTCCTGCTGTGCCCACTGCTCCCCTCAGCAGTGTACTTCTGTTGATCTGCCTGTTCTGCTCCCCACTCTCTGTGATGAATCCTCTCACCCCCACACCTCTGGTCTGTACACCAGTGCTTGTATGCATAAATAAATAAATCTTTAAAAAAAAAAAGATGTCATCCTCAACGCAGCCAATGAGAAAAGGTTCACCCCCGTTCACAACAGAAGAAATGAAGCCGAGAGGTCAGGTAGCCAAGCCCAAGATAGAGAGGGAGCAACTGGCGCACTGGGAGGCCCCAGAAGGACCCGACCCCGAAGCATACAGCGTAGCAGGCAGACAGGAGAGGGCACTGGAGGGATGTTTCATTAGGTCTTGCCAAGTGGGATCTGGAAACGCTCCTGTTTGCCTGCCATCGACGGCTCTGCATGCAGCTCGTACCCAAAGAACTCTCACCCCATGGGCGACGGGCCGTGAGACGTGCAACCCAGACAGCTCACCCACTGCGGGTGCCAGGCACCCAGCCAAGGTCACCAGGGGCAGGCCGCCCACCGCTCCAGAGGCGGCTGCACAGGTGGCTGCAGACACAGTGGTGCCCACGGGAGGCTCCTCAAGACATGCAGAGACTCTGTGCAGCACCCCTGGAGGGTCCGAGTGGGGAGCACGCAGGAGGCATCTCCGAGGAAGAGAAATGATCTTAGGCACTGAAATCCTGACTGTTTCATAGAATTTTATTTGGCTCCTGGGGAACGAGCTTACTGTGACCCAACGAGGGCAAGAGCTCAGATGCAGGGGAGAAAAATTCGCCTCTTAAAAAATGAAGGCTCAAGATGCTTCCCGGAGATGACGCTGAGATCGACTGCACGGTAAGAGACATCCACTCACAGGGGATGCATATCCTGCGGGAACTGCAGGACGGGGTTAGGGAAAGTGTTTTTTCTACATAATGTGAGTGTGAGCTGGCAGCACCTGTTTAAGTTAGTGCTGAGGAAAGCTGGAGTTCTCCTTACATAAGAAAGGTTTGGACTGAAAGGGGAATCCAGCGTGTAATTTGGGCGGAAGGAACATCACAAATACCAAAGGTATTTAAAAATGAAAGACTGGACGTTACACTGGTTTGTGGTCTTCGCAGAGTGTCCCAAACACGCTCACCTCTGAGCGCTCCATCACAGCCCACGGTCTGTGTAGCCCTGTGACAGCAGAGGAGGGGCCGGTGTTGCAACTTTTATTTAAAAGACAACAGCAACGGGTGGATACCAATTACAGAGGATGTGGTTCACCCCATACGTGGTGTTGGAATGGGAAAGTCCTGTTTCTTGTCTTTTGTGTTTTATAATCCTGCTAGAATCACTGCTTTGAATAAACTTGAGGAAGTGCGAAGACTCCAGGACCATCTGGGTGTCTTTCATTTAGCTCACCCTGGGAGCAAGTGTTCAACTCACTGGTGTTTGGTCTATTCACAGAGTTGTGTAACCGTCACCGCAATCTAATTTCAGAACAGTGTCAAAAATAACCCCTGTACCCATTAGCAGTCATTCCAAATTCCTTCTTTTCCCCAGCCCCTGGCAACCACTAAACTGCTTTCTGTCTCCATGGATTTACCTATTCCAGACATTGCGCATAAATGAAGTTCTGCCACATATGGTTTCGTGGGTTCAATTGTGTCTCTGTCCCCCAAATGTATGTACTGAAGTCCTAACCCCGAGTATCTCAGAATAGGACTTATTTAAAAATAGGGTCATTGCAGATGTAACTAGTTAAGATTTGGTCATGGGGGTTGGGGGCTAATCCAACACATCTGGTGTCCTTCTGAAGAGGAGACAGTTGGAATCTGGGAGAACGTCATGTGAAGCTGAAGGCGAAGATGGGAGTGAGGCAGAGACATGCTAAGGAACACCCAAGACCACCAACACACCCCAGAAGCCAGTGGGAATATAGGACAGCTTCTCCCTCAGAAGAAAACAACATTGCTGACACCTTCATCTTAAACTTACAGGTATCAAAGCTGAGAGACAGCACATTTCTGTTATTTAAACCACCCATTTGTGGTGCGTGGCCATGGAAGTTTTTCCAAATGATGCACGTGGCCTTTTGTGCCTCCTCACACGTAGTACACTGCCTTCAGGGTTCATTCATTCATGTTGCAACACACATCAGCACTTTGTTCCTCTTTATGACTGTATAATATTCCACCGTAGGGGTTATTCTACTGCACAAGTAGACCTCATTTGATTTATCCCTTCACCAGTTTCATTCACTATTACGATGAAAGCAGCTGGGAACATTCATGTACATGTTTGACGTGGACACATTTTCATTCCTGTGGGGTAGATATCTGTATTTCTATTTTACAGAAGAGGCCCCCATGAAGGAACATGACCAAAGCTAGCAGATCTGTCCCTCTAAACCTTGATATTTTTGCTTTCAACTTCAGAGGCCTGCCAACCAGAGTAGGCTGCGCCCCCTGCACTTACACAGGTGCACCCTCACACACCCCTCAGCGTCCAGGGAAGAAATTCCGACCCACCACCCCGTGCCGCCCAGAGTATGAAGTTCGGCAAAAGCAATCATTAGAAGAGGCACGACGCTGAAGGAGATACGTGAGACTTCCAAAGAATAAATAAGTCAGGACATTGATTTGAATATGACCAAGGGATAGACCAAACATTTAAAGGGATATAAAGAAGTTAGTGAAGAGGAAATGGCCCGACTTGGCCTTCTGGAGCACGCACACAACGCCTATTGATTGCAATCAGATTTCTGGAAACAATGCACTTTACCAGCAGAATGGCACGCCAGTCAAGGATGTTTTTGTGAAGACAGTCACTGAAATCTGAAGAGGGCCCTGCTCTTCCCCTCTGGGTAGTCGGGGCGGCCGGGAGCAGCTTACATAAGCAAAGTTGCTTACCATGGAGGTTAGTGCAGGAAGATTTGATTTCACCATTTCTGGGAGTGAGCAGGATCAGAAGCTATTCTGAGCAGCCTCAGAGGAAAAGCGCCAGAATCACAAATAAAGATGTCAAGCATGTCCAGCGGCCTATCCAGTGTGGCATTTGTGAGCGACGCGGGAACACAGTATCTCTCAAGCTGCTGATTAAAAGAAAAAGGAACAAGAGAGGAAAGACCAAAATACCCCAGCAACAATAGAATGGACCCTACAGGGCAAACCCGACCTCACAGCTTCAGTAAACACAGCTTCAGCTGGTAAGCCAGTACCGACTTTGACACCTCTGCGCCCCTGTTCTGTGGCCCCCAAGTTCTCTAACCCTCACCCTTAATCTTTCCCCTTCTTTCTTACAGCTCCCTGAGAATACATCCACTGACTGGCTGTGATGGTTCATCCCCTGTGTCATCTTAACGGGATCATGGCGCCCAGACATTTGGGCCAACGTTGTGTGTGTCTGACAGTGCCTCTGGATGAGACTGACTAAGTAAAGCAGGTTGCTTTCCCTCACACAGTCAGTGGAAGAGCCGGGTAAAACAAACAAGACCAGGGAGAGGGGACCTGGCCTCTCCGCTCTTGAGCCAGATACAGGAATATTAATGTATGTGGGAAGAGGTAGAAGCAGAGACACAGCTTTATCCTTTTAGTTCTGTTTCTCTGCAGAAGCATCTTTCACCATATGGAGCCCTCTCAATCACTCCACTTTGCTCCCACTTGGCACCCCAGATCCTTCTCTTGGCTCCATCCCACTGAGACACCCTCATCTCTTCGTGCCAGGTGGTTGCTCCGGTCCAAACCAGACAAACATCTAGAAGCATGTGAGGCCACCTGTCCAAGGAATATTCCTGCTCTCTGGAAACTCAGTTGTTAGGAACTAGAGTCTGGCCCACACTGAACCCAAGTACCCTGTCCCTTTAGCTGCGGAGAGGAGGAAGGGTTAGCTCTGATTTGGGTCAGCCTGGTGATGATGAAAATGTTGGCTAACATCTATTGTTCAGTGTGTACTTGGACCTGGTGCGGTGCTGGGCACTTGTGAATATGCTCTTTGTCAGTCTCTACAACAATCTCACAAGGGAAGTAGGTTATCATTTCCATTTAATTGGAGAGGAAATTGCTTTTGAAAAGTTATTTGCCCAAGGACATGCCACTTACAAACACTGGGATACAAAGCCTGGATTAGAGAGGCGGGCTCTAAGTGTCTGCCTGGCATCCAGTCCTCCCAGGCTTCTGCGATGAGTCAGGTGCAGTCCCCACTTCTAGGTGGCATCATCTACTAGTTTCCTATCCTGCTATAACTCGGTACAAACGGAGTGACTTCAAACACAAATGTATCATCTCAGAACATTTCTGGGGTCAGAAGTCCCCCAGAGGGTCTTACTAGGTGAAAATGAAAAGAGTCAGCAGGGTGGAGACAAGACCTGATGGGAGCATTCCTGGACCGTCAAACAATGAACAAGGGTGTAAAATAAGGACACTTCATCGAACAGATAATAAACATCTTAAGACAACCAAATAAATATATAACTAAATAGGGCGTGTCAGGAGGGCCACCTTCTTTCTAGACTTTAGGAGAATCCACTTCCTCATCTTCTCCGACCCCTGGAGGCTGACTACATTCCTTAACTAACGGCCTCTTCTCCCATCTTCTGAACTAGCTGGGGCCTTGCTCACATCGCTCTGGCCTTCTCTTCTTTCATTTATGATGACCCTTGTCAGTACATAGGCACATGTCAGATAATCCAGAATAATCGCTCTACTTTCAAGTCAGTTGAGTAGCAAATGTAACCCCATCTGCTAAGTCCCCATTTGCCAGTCCACTACAGTCACAGGTGCCAGGACTAGGACCGTTCCGGGGGGGCCCATCTTCTGCCTGCCACAGGGACCTCAGGGTAGGAACAAACCCTTTCAGCAGAGAGGGCTCTCAGGAGGAGGACGTGAGAGCTCCCATGGATGGAGACAGCTACTCCAGCTCATGTCAGCTGCTTTTCTCCAGGCCCCCATCACCTTGTCCACGCAACACCTCCCCAGGGACACCCTACGCTCCATGTCTTAGCATTTTGCTTCCTTTCTCCTCAGTTGACAAAGGGGGTGCAAGTGATTTTGATAGGAGCTACCTTACCAGTTCGTGATAGACGCGGGGATAGCACCTGTGCCAGAGAGCGGTGTCTCCAGCGCCTGGGTTCCGTCCTGTGTGTGAGTTGGTTTCTAAGATGCCAAGAGCGCTGATAAGAGAGGAGGAGACATGTCAGGATAAACAGCTCTGAGTTCAGGGTAAAGACGTGTAGAAAGCTGAGAGGCGTCAATCACTAGATCTCGTCACCACTGGGGAGGAGACTGAACTAGGGGTGCTGTGAACAGTGCCGTTTGGTTTTTCATTTTTTTTTTTTTAAAGATTTATTTATTTATGCATACAAGCACAGGGGTACAGGTCAGAAGTGTGGGGGGTGAGAGGATTCACCACAGAGAGCGGGGAGCAGAACAGGCAGATCCACGGAAGTACACTGCTGAGGGGAGCAGCGGGCACAGCAGGAGAGGTCTGCTGCACCATGTGGGGCCCCTCCCCGGCCGGCGGCAGGGATCGAACTCGTGCTGCAGTGACTGTGGTTTGCTTCATAGTGCGTTGCTTAACCCACTGCGCCACCAGGGAGGCCCTGGTTTTTCGTTTTTAATAATCTTTCTAGGATGGGTCTGAACTAGAAAAGTGCGAAGACTCTGAAGCTCTATGGTCCCTTTGTCACGTAGTTCACCCTGGGATGAAAAGGGGCCGAAGCTATCCCTGGAGGGAGAGTGGCCTTGGTCCACACTACAAAACGGGGAACCCCGCAAACATGATGCCAAGTGGAGGAAGCCTGTCACAAAGGCTACACGCCCCAGGATTCCATTTATAGAAAATCTTCAGGCCAGGCAAATCTATCGAGAAAGAAAGTTGATTAATAATTTCCAGGAGCTGGAGGAGCGAAGGGGAAATGGTGAGTCACTGCTCACGAGAACAGGGATTTTTTACAGGGCGACGAAGACCTTCTGAAGCTAGACAGCAGTGAGAGCTGCATGACTCTGAGGACACCGCTGGATGGTAGACTTCAAAGGGGTGGACGCTGTGAGCTGTATCTCAAGAGGTTGTTATTTTAAAAAAGTGTGATCGATATAAAAGGTGGTTTGAAACGCAGGAGAGGTGTCTGTGTCACTGTGGGCTTTGGGGAAGGCTCTCGAGAGCAGACAGAGCTACAGCCATGACAGCCATGCTGCAAGAGTGGGGTCAGACGACGGGGGACGGTGAGAGCACACCAGGCAGAGAAATCAGCACGGATGAAGACATGGAAGTGTGAAGAAGCGTGGTGGCCCCAGCGCTCCCCTTTTAGGCCCCGTCTGCCTGGATCCAAGGCCTGCTAGGTAACTGGTAGGTCAATGAATGGAGGAGAAATGAAGACATGAATGGATGGATGGGCAGGGGGCCGGAGGGAGTGCTTGCTGATAAAGGCACACAACATCCAACTGTTGTTTGAACACATTATCTTGGTCTTCGCGGGGTACTTCTTGAATGTGTGAGTCATGTTAGAAATTTAAGAAATGGGGCCTCCCTGGTGGCGCAGTGGGTTAAGCAACGCACTATGAAGCAAACTGCAGCCACTGCAGCACGAGTTCGATCCCTGCCTCTGGCCAGGGAGGGGACCCACATGGCGCAGCAGACCTCTCCTGCCTCGCCCGCTGCTCCCCTCAGCAGTGTGTTTCAGTCCATCTGCCTGTTCTGCTCCCCGCTCTGTCTCCAGTGAATCCACTCACCTCCAGTGACTCTGGCCTGTACCCCAGCTCTTGTATGAATAAATAAATCTTAAAAAAAAGAAATTTCAGAAATGGAAGAAAGATAAAGCCCTTCAGGGGGCTTACAATCTATTTAGGGAGAGAGTCCCCCGCCCTGAGCAAAGGGGTTAGCTGCGAACCCACATTGCCTTCCAATGAGAGAGCAATGGTCTCATTGAAGGGACTGAGAGAAGGAGAAACCGGAGGAGGCAGGGCCAGAGAGGAAGGGCAGGAGCCAGCCTCTGACCCCTGTCTCTGCTTCCTCATCTGCGTGATGACAAACACGAGTTAGAAAGTTCCAAGGGAAAGTCAGTGATGCTGACTTGCTGGAGTCTCGAAACCAGCAAGGCAAGGGCAGAAGCGCACCTCAGGCCGAGGCTAGGCAGGGAGGCACAGAGGCCGGAGCACATCCAGGAGGTAGGTGGTCCTGGGTTCCACGGGCCGCACCCCTTACTGGACCCACGTCTCACGCAAGAGTCCTGACTTCTCAAGTCCAATTCCCCTCATTTGCAAAACAGAGTTATTAACGCCCATCTCAGAGTGGTGAGGGTTGTGAAGACTGAAATAAGAAAATGTATGTACTGTTTCTAGAGCATCCAATTAAAAATTAAAATAGAAATAATTAAAAATTCCAATCCCCTGATCTTATGTCTCTGTTTAGCGTACAGTTACGTCTGAGTCCACAGCACGTTCCTCTTCTGAGGAGCCCCAGAGCTGAGCTGCAGCTGCCACATTAATGCTCCAGAACCAGGTCCCTTGGCCGTAGCTGATTGGACCAGAGGGGGCCACTGGGCCCAAACTGGGCCAATCAACTGGGCTCTCTCAGGACGTTAGAATTGGGACAATCACCAGCCAGGCGCTTCTAGGTGAATCTGCAAGTGACACATTCGAGAGTCAAGTTGGCTTGAGAGAACAAAAGAGGGAGGGAGGGAGGGAAAGCAAGAAAGAGAAAGGGAAGAGTCTTTGGCGTGCTTTGGCATAATTTAGCCACCTCTGCTGAGACACATGCCCAAACCACGCTGAAGGCAGGGGACACCCTGACGCATGTCCCCATGTCACGCAGGTCCCTCCTGCAGCCTGCCCTGCCAGGGTCCCCTCTGGGGAAGACAGTCTTCGGGGGCAGGCAGATAAAGGGCCCCGCAGAGATGAGCTGGCTTTGGCTCGGCACCGCCTGCCCCTGCCGGGCCAGGAATTGAAAGGACGGACGTGGGGCGGAGGTAACTCAGGCGGCCCCGTGGAGGACGCTGGTAGCAACAAGGAAGATGGAACCTAAACCACCTGCCCGCGTTGTGGCAGCGGGGCCAGGCTACGGGATGCCATCTGCCAAGCTGTTCTCTGTTCTAACGGCCCTTCTGTCTCGACGGTCCTGCCTCTCCCCCTGCCCCAACACCTGTCTCCCACCGTTGCCCGCCGCCAGGCAGGTGCCACTACTTCTCTTTGATCCTCGGCTTCCACGTACCGCCCTGCTCTCTGTGGCTCTTGGCTTCTGCCCTTGCAAAAACAGAGTGCTGCCTCTCTCCAGGGGCTCGCTCGGAAACCCCAGGAGAGGGGCTGTGTTGGCTCAGCAGGTCGCTGTTTTCCCTGCTGCCCTGGAGGCCAGGAGGAGGCTGCCAGCAGGTGAGGCTGGGAGGGGTTCGGCATAAGACGCCTTTCTCCAGAGTGGATGAGTTGCAAATGCGACCGTGGCTGCGGATACGCTCCAAGGAGTATAATGGGCTGTACCGGCCCAAAAGATTAAATTATTGATAACATTAACAAGGCCATTACGTCGCTATTTGTGGAAGTTTTGTTTTCCTTGGGACTTGTTGGCCGAAGGCAGTGGTTACCCGTGGCCAGCGTCTTTGATGCTCTCACTCTCGGGGGAGGGGGGGGAGTTGCCGGATGCAGCCTCCCCGGGTTGCAGCCTCCCCGGGTTGCAGCCTCCCTCCGCCTCCTCCCATCAGCACCACTTCTAGATTCTTCCATACCTGTTCTCCTGCCTCTCCGCTGTCCTCTGGTCTCTCGGGACTCTCTCCCACCAGGCTCCCAGAGGGTTCTGAGGTGCTCTCACTTTAGAGCTACTTCCGCCGGGAACTTGGAACATTCTGAAGGGCTGAGAACCAGCGTTCTCGTCTTTGCTCACCCAAGAGGCTGGGAGGGGGGGCTGCCCATCACCCCTGGCTCACACAGTGCAGTCCGTGGAGAGAAGGCCTCTTCCTCTATCAGGGCCCACGCTCTCGAGATGGGACCACCACCGGTTCAGCGTGTGCTAGCAGCTCCCACCAGTGCAATCAGCCGCAGCCAAGGAACCGCCTGTACTGACGTGGCCGCCGGACCCAGCTCTGCAGAGCGGCAGCGGTGGAGGGGCCAGCAGACGCCACTGATGGCGCTGGCTGTGGGTCCTCACCCAGGAGGCCGGCCCAGGGCCAGAGGTGCTCAGGCGGCGGTGCTGCGGCCTCTGTGGCTTCACCGGGGCCATGCACACACGAGGCACGGGGGGCGAGGTGCGGGGCGCGCGTGCCTGATGGTGCACACCTGGAGCACGGCATGGGCACGAGTGTGCACACCTGAACTGGAGGCTGAGGCTGCGAGGCCGGCTCACGCAGAGACCGGACCGGCTACGGGAGGGCGAGCAGCAGCTTCTAGAGGCAGAACCACGAGAGCAGAGAAAGGCGAAGGAGCAAGCTTTGCTGGGGGCTGGGAGGCCCCTGCCTGGCCCCCTGCCGCTGCCTGGTTGCCACGCTCACCAGCACGCACTGGTGTCCCCGCCTGAGCCCCCACTCTGCTTCCCAACACGAGCCAGTGCCCAGGAGGGGTTCAGGCACCTTGACCCCCTGTAGGGCCGACCCCGCCCCCAGCAAAGGGCCTGAGGCAGCTGTTCCTCTCCTTTTCACTCGAGTGTGATCCTTATGCCTCAGGATTGAACACTCAGGCCCCACATTCCCTGCACTTGTTTTAGAGTCCAAGGGGTGAGAGGGAGGGGGTGGGCTTAGCAGAGGCTCACAGGGCCCATCAGACCCCACCTCTCCTGATTGTTTCTCTATTTCTGTAACAGCTTCACTGAGATATAATTCACATACTATAGGGTTCACCCACTAAAAGTGCACAACCTAAAGTTTTTAAGGATAGTTGCTAACCATCCCATCATCAGTTTTCAACATGCTCCCCCCAAATTCCCATGAGCAGTCACTTCTCTTTCCCCCCAACCACTGAGCTACAGGCAACCCTAACCTCAACCCTATCTCCATTACGCCTCTACATGGCTGCCTGTTCTGGAGAGTTCCTATAAATGGAGCTATGCAACACGCGGGTTTTGTGACTGGCTTCTTTCACTTTTCAAGAAGATTTCTGGGTTCAGCCAGAAACGCGGTGCAGGAGGGCACAGGGCAGGTTCTCGATGATTCCGGCAGACAGTCAAGGAGGAGTCCAGGAGCCCTCGGTGGCTTTTTTAGGGTTTTATTACATCATTATGTCAGAGATGCCCAGGTACACAGCAGGCGGGGGGGCCGGGGGGCGGGGGGAACTGGCAGCCTCCAAGCCCCCCGCACACCTTCACTCTCTGGGCGCTCTGGCCTCTCGTGTCTCTCCCCCCTCAGGCCTCTCTCGTTCTCCTGGCGTCCTTGTGATGCCGCCCTTACATGCCCCGGGTCTCAACCAGGTGCGCCCACTGGGCGTGCCCACTCAGGCCTGCGTTCCGGAGCGCAGGTGTCCACCATCACACCAGTGGCGGGAGGGCGGAAAAGCTGGACCACTTTCGATTTACCCTGCAGGCCTGTGCCAGCTCTTCATTCCCTTTTGTGATGGACAAATATCCCATTTTGGATGTATCACGCTGTATCAGTCCCTTCGTCAGTTGGTGGATACTTGGGTCTTCTAGGCAGTTGTGAGCCACGATGCCACGAAGACCACGTGCCAGTTTGGGTGTGGACACAGGTTTTCATTTCTTTTGGGTACACGTGCTCGACTCTTCGAGGACCTGCCCAACGGTTTCCCACAGCGGCTGCACCCCTTTTACCTCCTCACCGGCAGCATCTGAGGGTCCCAAGGCCTCTAGAGCCTCCTCGAGGCTGTTATTGTCTGCCTCCCTGCCTGGTGATCGCCCTGACTGCCCATCCTTGAGTTGTTGATTTTTTTAAAGGAAAAAAAAGTTATGGACCTCCCTGGTGGCACAAGGGGTTGTCTCGGCACTCTGAAGCATCTGCAGCCACTGCAGCGGGAGTTCGATCCCCAGCCGGGGAGGGGACCCACATAGCGCAGCAGACCTCTCCTGCCTCACCTGCTGCTCCCCTCAGCAGCGTATTTCAGTCCATCTGCCTGTTCTGCTCCCCGCTCTGTCTCTGGTGAATCCTCTCACCCCCACATCTCTCGCTGCCACCAAAGCTCTTGTATGCATAAATAAACAAAATAAATCTTTTAAAAAAAAACTTATTTGCAATATAAGCAAAGTTCCCTGCTGGTTTGAGAAAAATCACAAAGTAATTCGAAACTGGTTGCCCTCTTGGCACATATTCATTTATACAAATCTCACGCACCCTTCTGGATTTTTCTTTTTAAAAGCAAAAAGAGAACCATACAGAGCACATATGTCAATTTCTCAATGGCCCATCCCTGAAGAACCCATTCGGGGACCACCTCTCCCAGATCCCTTGCCTCCTGGCTTCTCCCCACCTCCCCACAATAATTCCCTGCAATGGGCACTTATAACTCAAGTGATGCTCTGGAAGGGCCTTGCTAGGGCCACAGTCAGAGCCTGTTCCCCTCTGGCACAGGTGTGTGATTTGAGAAGAGATTAAAGCACAGAGAAGAGGTTAAAGATTACAGTTTTCTAGAGGCTGTTACAGCTGCAAGTTTCCCTCAGAGCTGCTCCTTGGGGTCAGGGGCTGGCCCTGAGCTGCTTCAGGGCTCAGTTGGTTTGTAAAACAAAGAGTTACTCAACTCCAGGTTAGAGATCATCTGGTCTGTTGGCTTTTGTGTTTTGCATATTTGGCATTCATTCCCCATCTTCTGAAAACAGCACTCCAGTTTGGTTTTGGACAAAACCACTCTCAGCCTGTTTGGGTTAGGTGGGCCTGTCCCCAGTCCTCAGAAAGAAGGAACGGCCCACGGGGGGTGGGGGTGGCCGGGACCCAGTCTGGGCCCCTCTCTAGAGGAGCCGATGAGTCAGCAGAAGCACTGGTCTGCAGGGAAAGATCGGAGATGTGCAGAGAAAAGGCAGATTGCACGGAGGGGGAGAGAGAGGCAGGCAGTCTTTCCATTCCTGAGATTTCTAACTACTCGTCCTGAATCGTAGGCGTCAGGACATTCCCCTTTGTTTTATAATAAATCTCATGGTTAGTTGAAATTTTCTGTTAGTCAAGATTCATCCCACTTTACATGACAGACGCTCAAATCAAATGAGCTCAAATAAGAAAAGGGGGAGTTCTGGGTTGCCATAATTGGAAAACTCCAGGGCTGAATCCAAGCACGGTGGAATCGGTAACCTCGAATGACACGCCCCAGAAAAACCTTTTTCTCTGGGTTGGCTGTATTCTTGGGGAGGCTTTTCCCAGGAGGGACGAGAGCTGACTCCCAGCAGTTCCGGACTTGTGTGGAAGCCCGTGAGAGAGCAAGCACCTCTTTCGCAACAGTCGAGAAAAGTCAGGGGCAGGTTCTCCCAGGCCCCATCTGCCTCTGCAGGTCCTGGCCCTGCTAGCGCTCTCCAGCCACGGGGTGGGGGTGGGGGGGAGCATGGGGGCTGGGAGGTGGAGAGAAAGAGGAAGAAAGGACCCATCACCTGTCTGCTGCACAGATGCCAGGCTGTCTCAGGCCCACTGATGAGCTGTGGGAGAAGACAGAAAAGCAGGACAGCCCTCGCCCTGAATGACCAGGGCCATGTCTGTCCCAAGCTCCCGTCCAGGCACACTCCTCTGGGGGCTTGAAAGATGGGCAGGGTGAGATGTATGGTCTGCCGCAGTGATGCTTGTTCTGCCCCAGAGATAAGAATATTTGAGGGGGGAGGGGTTTGAATAACAAAGAGCCAATGTTAGTGAAGCAGCGCTCAGCTAAGAGCTTCCAGGGCGGCTTTAGGGAGCCCCCCCACACCCCACCAGCCGATCCTATGCCTCCTATATTGTTAACCTCCTTTTCAGGTGTCACTGAGGTCCAGAGAGGCCAGGTGACTCCTCTGCACGGCTCAAGGAGCCAGGGCCCCTGAACAGAGTCCTGGCATTTTAACCACCCATCTTTTCCCTCTCAAGGAAGAGAGATACAGAAAGGAGGAGTGTGGAGAAGCTGGGGAACAGGGGTGCTGTGTGAGGCGAAGTGTTGACCAAAGCACCTTTTCCCTGTAGCCCTTGAAACCTGGCCCTGCCTCCCTCCCTCTGCTTACAGCAAGTGCCTTCTGCGGTGGCTTCTGGTGGAGACAGCGGAAGGGACCGGCTGCTCCCACGTCCCAGAGCCGTGTGAACACGGAACAGCAGGCCTGGGTCAGGGGCCAAGCCAGACACTCAATGAATTCAGCAGAAGCTGCAGCTCTGGTGCAGTGGGAAGTGTGAAAATGCAAGCCCTTCCAGAATTCTCCAAAGGACTGGGACAGTCTTGCACTTTCACGGGTGTGGGATCTGGGTCTGAGATCTTTTTTGAAATTGTCAGGGATGGGAGGGCCCCAGCTGACAAAGGGGTTACACATAGTTGGCAAAATGTGGCTGAGACCCCCTCACCCCCGCACCCCCGTTCCTCCAGCCTGGCGCTGTCGTTCGAAGATCTGGACTCCGGTTTGTTTGGCACAGGTGGGCTGCAGACGCTCTGAGCCCAGCCCCCCACTGTGTCCTGGGGTCCCCGCTTCTGACCCAGAGAATAAGCCTTCTTGGCAGACCTGGGCGTGAGGTCCAACTCCAGTGGATGCAGGGGGGAGGGGGCCTTTGCTGCCTTGGGGGGAAGGGCCGGGGCCTGCCTTTTGGCTGTGTCTGAGCTGAGTTTC
This sequence comes from Galemys pyrenaicus, assembly GCA_019455555.1. NCBI lineage: Eukaryota > Metazoa > Chordata > Mammalia > Eulipotyphla > Talpidae > Galemys > Galemys pyrenaicus. Next base: position 4,374,854 of record JAGFMF010011785.1, on the reverse strand, counting down.
AACGGGCTCCTGTTCTGGGAGAGGAGAGGGGCAGGGAGCCAGCAGAACTTGGCGAGGGACTCGGCGAGGGAAGGAGACCAGGCTGGTAAACTCTGATGAGGAGAAAGTCTGGAATATGCTGAGCTGGAGGGGGCGGCCTCGGGCCCAGGGGACAGCCCTGAGCTGCAGCCAAAGCCGGAGGAGGGGATGGCGGGAAGCAGGAAGGTAGCCTTGTCCCACTGCCCACCTGGGCAGCCTCGGGGCCATTAGGGTTCCCAGAGTAGCTGAGAGAGGCATCTCGTCAGCCGCCAGAGGGGTGTCTGGCCCCAGGATGGCCCAGAGCCCCAGCTGGAGCTGGCGGCAGGCTCCTGGCAAGTTCCTCCAGCTTTTCCTGTCTCTCCTGGCTGGGGAGCCTTCTCCAGGAGGCGGTCCTCCCTGCTGCTGCTCCTCCGCCCCGCTCCTCCCTAGGCGCTCACTCCACTGCCCCCATCTCGGGGACCCCAGGTCCACCTCTCCTAAGAACCCTGACCTGTACCCAGGAACCCCCACATAGTCCACCCACCCCTCGAACACAGAAACCCCAAACTGAGCTCCTCCTGCAGCCCTAAGCGCAGGCAGCAGAGGCAGCAAGTGCTCCTGCCTCATCCCCCCCGGGAGAGAACAGTCATACCCTGCACCTGGCCGAGTCTCCTCTCTCCTCTGGATGCTCTCTCTTCCTTTCCCATCCGACCCCTCCCTGCTCCCCCCACCACCACCATGCAGCGGACGGGACTAAGCAGAGGCAGAGGTTTGCTTCTGGAAGGTGCTTTGCATGACCGCATTGCTTCAGGCCTGTCCCAGGTGGCCACTTCAGGTTAGGAGGTCCAGAGATCTGGGGCTGGCCCAGCGGGGAGAGGCCTCTTTGGACCTCAAGTCAACCTAGGGAGGGCACTGGGCTGGGGGCTGAAGCCCACCCAACACAGTGACCCGCATCACCCAGAGCTATGAGTCCCCGACCCTGCAGGAAGGGCGAGTGGAGCGTGTGTCGCACCCCCAGGCCCCACTGCCCTGCACATTCGACAAAGCCTCATGCCGCCCTGACGTGCCCCCTTACAGCTGACACCTTCTGTGTTCCCTTCGCAAACAGCCATGAAGGACTTTCTTCTCCCTGGTTACAATTCCGGTGCAGTTCTGCTCTCCAGCCACAGCCACCAGCCAGACTCCGGGGCCCTCCCACCAGGCGGAACTTAGTCACTCTCGACAGCACCTTGGTCCAATTTCTGACTTTCAGACACGTTTGGTTATAAAAACAGTCTTGTTCTGGTTAAGACCTGGCTGTTTTGAAACTTGAGGCTCAGATTTCACTCAAAACCCTCTTCCTTCACTTTGCAGAACGAGGAGCTCCAGGTCTTGAAGCTGAGCGTGGGTGCAGTATGGGAGCATGTGTGTGTGTGTGTGAGTGTGCGTGTGTGCTGCAGAGAATGCTGGGGAGGGCAGGGTGGCCTCTGTCTCTCTCACACACCTCTCGCCCCTCCTCTGGGCTCGCAGCTAGGGTTGGGGCTTGGGGGACAAAAGAGGAAGACACCTGTCCCTCCAGCGACAGCCGGCCCAGCCCGTGACGCCCTCTTGGGAGTCATGGCTGCGATGGACTTAAGTCAAGACCCGCGGGGTCTGCCGTAGTAGGGAAAGCCCCCCGGAAAAGTGCCGTGACTGGGGACCCCATCCCTGGTCCCCGCTCCCAGGTGTGGGTGGTCCCGTCCAACAGGGAGTGACATGTTTGTCTCCCCTTCTTACAGTCAACCCCAAACTTTGCAAACAGTGCCTGGGTTCCCACTCCTTAGCTCTGGGGAGAAGACTCCCCGCCCCCGTAGGCACCTCCTCCTCAGCAGTGGTCTGAGGGCTGGGGGGGGCGCTTGTTCCCCAGGCTCGGGGTCCTCTGAGAGTCAGATCTCCCGGGCTTTTCCTTGCCTCCACTGAGCTGCGGTGACCTTGCGTCTCAGTCTGCTGGGCTGACGCTGGTCCCAGCACCATTTTCAGTGGCGTCGTGTGCCCTGCACTGGTGTCCTGGGGGCCGCTCTCCACCCCGCGTGCCCACTTACCCCAGCACGTGTGTGGGCGCTTGTGCTGGGCCTGGCCTGTCTTGTCAGCGTCCAGCGCGTCTGGCCCAGGTCAGGATGGCTGGATGGAGGGGAACTGAGCTGGTGGGAAGAGGGAGAGAAAGCAGGCAGAGGGGTGAGAGGTGGACGACCCGGTGTCCATCAGCCGAGAACAGTCAAGAGGGGCAGCGCCCGAGGAGATAAGCCAGGGTTTCTTGTCAACCCCGAAGTCGGGGCTCCAAGGGACGCCGGTGACAGAGACGCCCATGTGGGAGACTATAAAAAACCGGCCCAGGCAGATGCAGAGGCTGTCAGCCCACAGGTGTCACCGGAAAGTAAGAGGTCTAAAAATACAGTCGGCAGACAAAGAGGAAGTGCAGGCAGCGGCGACGGGGCCGAGGTGCAGCTGGGCGGTGCCAGGCCTGCTCCCCTGTGCCGGCCCTAGGGGGTCCTGGCCAGGTGGCCAGAGCCCCGGGGTCTCCACATGGCACCTCACTTCCACTCAGAATAGTCCTCCTTCCTGGGTTCTTCCTCCACCCAGCACCACCCCCAGAAGGTCTCAGCTTGAAGGATACTTCTGGAAAGACTTTCCTGACCTGTCCCCCTGTCCCCCCTCCAAACCTCGCTAGATTAGTTCTTCCTGTTACACTTACTCTGATCGCTCCTCCACAGCTCTGGCATTAGATCATGGCTTATGTGACCATCTACCTAACCTTGACCAAGCTCCCTCACACAACTTTGATCAAAGAGGTTGAGAGCAGGGGCTAGAAGCCAGGCATCTGGGCTCCAATTCCAGCTCCATCACTGACACGGGCTGTGTGGCCTTGCAACATCTGAGCCTCCTGGATAAACTCTTCCCTCACCTGTGAAATGGGGCTGTCTGCACAGGTGTTTCGTGAGAGCAGTGTGCTTTGAAGTGCACGGGGTCTAGAACCGTCTCTGACACATCAGAAGTCCCCTCCTTAGCATTCGGCACCTCTTACTCTCTTACTGGGGCAGAGCTGGGCGGTAGTCTTACCTCAGCTTGCAGCACCAGGAACGTCTGGCCTATTTAAATGGCTGTTGAGTGAGCAGTTTTCATTTACATACTGCCTGGCTCCAAAAAAAGACCTGAGGCCACCAGGCCTTGTATGTCACCGAGACTGTTGTAATGTAAAGCTCGTTTCTCGGGGACAGCCCCTGCTCTCCCCCGGACAGTCCGCTGGGGACCAGTGGGCATCTTCCTGGACCACCGGTGGCCCTGGCCCTCCCGGGTGTCCCAAGGAACCCGACTTAGTTTACTTGGAGCTGTTAGTCCCAGTTCGGCCTGGAAAGACGTCCAAGAGATCTGAGGACGAGGAAGCGCCCAGGTCCCGGACAGAAGGATGGACGGGGAGTGGGAGCGAGGGCGGGGGCAGGTCTGCGTGGCTCCCTGGGAGGGGCCTGGGCTGGCTGACCGTGCCTGGCCAGGTCTCTGAGGGAGAGTGGGGGTGAGGACACGGCGCTTGTATTAGTTAAACCGTCGCTCTGGTGGAGTCCCGGGGAGCCTGAATAATTGACAGTGTGGTCAGCAGCTGACCGCTGACTTCTAAGCATGGTGGAAATCGATGTGGTCAACGTTTACAGCCCGGGCCCCAGGAGGCCAGGGGTCAGAGGGGAGAAGCACCGCCCCAGCCTGAGTCTTGTGGGAGCCAACCAGGCTCGGCCACCGGCCTCCAGGTTCCTGCTGTCTTCTGTGGGGTTGGAGTCTGCTGCTCCCAGGCTGCTAGACCGGGAAGTGCCGTGTGAATTAGAGCGGGCGGGAGGGGTGATGCACCGCTTTGAGGTGCCTCTGGATCTGGGGTATCCTTGGGGAGTCAGCCGAGAAGGCGGAGCCGCTGCTGTTGGCACTGGAGCTGATGCGAGGTGGATGTTTGGGATGCCCCAGCTCATAGTGGTCCCTCAAGCCACACAGTGGGGGAGCCAGGCCAGGGGGTGAGGGGTGCAGGGAGGCCCTGATACTAAGTAATGGCTACGGGTCCAGGAAGAGGACCCCAAAGGGGAGAGAGGAGCCCCTGGGAGGGGCACAGCATGGGGCAAGGTCAGACTGTGGAATGCTGCCAGAGGTCGGAACAGGACCCGAGGGCAGTTTTAGGAGAGGTGTTGGGTGGGACAAGAGAGCTGGTTTTCCTGCCAGCAGGGCCAGGAGGGCTGACGCCCTGCACTAAGTGGCTGTGGCGGGAGCGCTGGGGCTGAGCACATCGGCTGCTGCTGGTTTGACACTTCAGCTTTTCCAAAGTGTCCCCAGCCTCCTCTGGCCTCTTCCCTGCAACTGTCAACCAGAAAGCTCCTGTTTGTCCTCCGAACCCCCCAGACCATCATCTCCCAGCGAGCAGTCCCTGCACCCCAGCCTGCGGCTCCTCTGCTGGGAGCCCGGACAGCCTTTCCGCCTTTGCACGGGCTGTACATTCACCCTCTCATGTGGACTGCACGCCCGCCGTGTTCCCAGCTCCGTGCAGACAGACCTGGGGTCAGCAGAAGAGAGGCCAGGACCAACTCCACTTCTAGCTAGCTGAACGGAAAGCACCCCAGAAGCAGGAAATAACCAAACTGCAGGGGTGGGTTGGGGAGGGGAGGGCACCCCTGAGCCTCAACCCAGCTGCCCTCTCCCTTCTCCTCCCTTCTTCTCCTTGCCCCCTCTTGTCCTCTCTCTTTCCAGCTTCCCTCTCCTACTCCAACTCCCTTTCTCTCCGCCCCAGGGCCCCTGCCAGGGAGAGCAGCGCTGGGCCCCCCAGCGCCAGGTGCAACAGGGTATACTGCAGAGAAGGGGCCTGGTGGCGACCTCGGGGCAGAGGGGAGTTGTGTGACGGCCTTCACTGGGGACTCTTGGGGGACCTCCGACCTCATCAAAGTGGGGGAGCCACTGGCCCCCAAAGAAGAAGCGCTTTCTGGAAAGATTGCTTCAGTGTGGGGAGGGCGGACTGGCCCTCAAACCAACTGGGGGCTCCAGGGCCAAGTCCCCAGTCCTGCAGGAAGGCACCGGGAGCACGAGGAAGACCTGGGGCGCTGGCTGTGTCTGCGGCCCCCTCGGGGCCTGGGACTGCCTGAGGAGCATGAAGCTCCAAGTCTCTGCAGGGAAGAGACAGGAACCTTGGCCTTTCCCTGGAGGGTGCAGTTGTGGGGTCCCCCGGGGTGCAAGAGGCTGGGTCTGGAGCTGGCGGGAGCAGCCACGCAGGGAGTGCAGCACCAAGGCCAAGAGGCCTGACCTAGGTGGACGGAGAAGACTTGATCGGAAGAGTATCAAGTGCACGCACCCGAGGGGACTGGAGAAACAGGCCTGACGGGAAGCTGGGGAGGGAGGCCCAGCCAGGGTGCCACGCTGGAGCTGCACCTGCCAGCTGGTCGTGGTGCCCCACTGGCACCGCCCGGCTGGAGCAGACACGTCACACCCCCGGAAGCCACTCCACTGCTGCGGCCTTCAGAAGTCCCCCCGGGCCTCTGAGTCCCCAGGCGTGTCTGATCGGCCACACCTTGGACACCTTGTCCATGTTCTAGTTGCTGGGGCAGCCGAATAGCTGCTTGAATCAGTTTCTGTGGGGAGGTGGGAGCTCCTCTTGCGGTCTTAGGAGTCCCCAAACACACACTGGTTAACCAAAGTGTCTTGTCTCTTTGAGCCTCCATCCACTGGCCGATGAACAGATGCACCGGTTGTTTGAGGGGGGTGTGTGTGCGCACACACATGTGCATGTATGTGGGCCCATGTGCACGCATGCAGGTAAACCGAGAAGCTGGGTCACTTCTCTGATGCAGATCTTTTTTTTTAAAGATTTTTATTTATTTATACACACAAGAACTGGGGTACAGGCCAGAGGTGCGGGGGGTGAGAGGATTCACCTGAGACAGAGTTGGGAACAGAAAAGGCAGATCGATTGAAACACACTGCTGAGGGCAGCAGCCGGCACAGCAGGAGAGGTCTGCTGCGCCATGTGGGTCCCCCCTGGCCGGCAGCAGGGATCAAACTCGTGCTGCAGTGGCTGCGGTCTGCTTCATAGTGTGTTGCTTAACCCACGGCGCCAACAGGGAGGCCCCTCCAGTGCTGTTCTTGACAGGTGCGCCGTGTTGGGAGCCAGGCCTGGCTGGTGTGAGTGGCGTCCAGCCCTGGGCACAGGTGCCCCCTTCTCCCCCCAAAAGAAAATATTGCTGGGCCAGAGCAGAGCAAAGGGCCTTTCAGGAAATGAACTGGCCTTCCAGTTTCTTCTCTGCAGCCCTTTAGAAGCAAGGAATATTCATTCCCGTTGGACGTAGTTGGCAAGGGCCGAGGGCGTCTTGGCAGTATGGCGGGGCGGGGTCTCTCTGGAGAGAAGTAAATGGGCTTCCAGCGATCAATGAACGGAGGCTCAAAGAGACAAGCCCTGCTCTGGTCCCCAGCTGGGCACGTCAGCTACCTGCACGCCGCTGCTCCCCCTCCCTCGCCAGACTAAGAGCTGGGCGCCTGCCTGTGTGACTCCCAACTCAGGGCTGGGCCGCAGAGCCGGCCAGCTGGCCACAGCTCTGCCCACAGCTGCACAGCTGCACCCCGTCCGCCTGGAGGTGGGTGTAGAAGGTGACGGGTCGGGCTGATGGAACATGGATGCAGGCAGGCAGGCGGCTTCCAGGCCTGACCCCCACAAACCTCCACAAAGACCCTTCAGAACCTGCCGTCTTCCCATTCTCTCCGCCTCCAGATGAGAGCAGAAGACGCAGAGCCTGGAGGGGCGAGGCCAGCCGCACGGAGGCGGGTCCCCGCACCACCAGGGGGACGCCCTCGCCTCTCTCCAGCAACACGGGGCTCGCACGTGATGGAGGACAGTCCCGCGTGCCGCGGGGACTGGGGGCGTCCACAACAGCAGCCGGGGTTCAAGGCTCAGCTGATGGCCACCGCACCAGGATACGCTCGTCCTGGATGACACTCCGCCCTGCCTGGACGACGCCCCGCCCTGCCTGGACGACGCCCCGCCCTGCCTGGACGACGCCCCGCCCTGCCTGGACGACGCCCCGCCCTGCCCGGACGATGCCCCGCCCTACCTGGACGACGCCCCGCCCTGCCTGCACTTCCGCTCCCTCGACCAGATGAGAGGGCTGGACCCGCCATCTCGGGACCTTCCTTCTGGGGGGGCAGGATCTTAGCTGTGTTCACTTGTGCTCGCACGCACACACCCCCTCACGCACAGGCACGGCCCCCACCCTGGGCTGCCTTTCTGGACGCTGCTTCTCCGAGTGTCTAAAGCAGGACGGCGCTCTGGACCTGACAGACGCTCTAACAGACGCTCACAGAACACAAGCCCCAGCTCTACACCCATACAATGGGGTGACCAAGTCCAGGGATGAACTGCTTCTGTTTATACGTATTTTTATAGCTTCCTGGGTAATAAAAGGAACGGCTTTCTAATCGGATGCTGTGTAAATGCGCGGGTCGAGTCGCCACACTCCTCTCCCCGCGTGGAGCTCTGCGGGAGGAGGTGGCGGCTTCTCCTGGCACGACAGCCCCGCCCGGGGGACTGGACGGCCACCCTGGTGCCGCCTACTGCAGCCTGCGGGAGCAGAGCGCGGCGGGAAGGCACGAACAGCAGAAACTGTCCAAGGCCGGGCCCGGAAGGTCCCCTCCGCCTGTCCCACTGGGGAGGCTGCGGCGCCGGGCTGGGGCTTGAGAACCGGGCCCTGTTCTCTCCAGTGCTAACTTGATACCTGTTGGGGCCCCGCGTTACAGACAGAGAAACTGAAGCCCAGAGAGGACCCAGCCAAGGTCACGTCGGCAAGCCACATCCTCACGCAGCCAGCTCGCACCCCAGAGCCCCTCTCCAGGCCGGGAAGGGATTTGGATTCTCACCCTAAAACCCACCAGAGGCAGAAGAAGGGAGCAACAAAGGACGCAGACTCAAAGGCAGTGGCTCCTCCCTGGCAGTGATTCCCCCACCCCGGGGGCACGTGGCAATGTCTAGAGACGTTTCTGGATGTCTTGAGGCAGAGGGTGGACACTCTGGCATCTGGAGGGCGGAGGCCGGGGATGCTGGACCCCAGACAGCCCTCTCCCCCAACAGAGAAGTGTCCGACCCCGAGCGCCCGAGGGCCAAGGTGGAGCGCCTGCTCTGGAGCCACAGCCCTCCAAACGTTCCGCCTCTTCCTCGCTGTGTAGCCCTGGACAATCGGCGTCCTCTCTCTGAAACTTCAGGGTGGCACTGGGCTGGCCATGTTGAGACAGAGCCTGCCACGCAGACAGGGCCAGCTACTGGGATGGCCTGACTGCCCTGCGGCCCCGTCCCGCACCCACTGCAGACCCCTGTCCAGGTCTCCACCAAGAAGCAGAAGCGGCCCCTCACGGGGAGCAGGAGAGCTACGCGCCTCCGTCCCCGCTCCCTCCCGGCTGTCCTGATGTCTTCAGCTGCTCTAATTACTTATTTAGAGGCTATCGATTCCTTGGCTGCTGGGAGGCCTCGCGGAATTGCATGTCTCGCAAATAGGAGGGCCTCGGCCAGCTACTGGGGCCACAGCCTGACATAACCAGGCAGGGGGTTATTTTCGCCCAGGATGCTTGTGAAATATTCATGTGCTGATTTAAATACAGAGGCTGTTCAGAGCTGTAAAGGGCCAGGACCATCAGATCAGCAAAGCTTGCCCTCATCGGGGAGGGGCTGCAGCAGGAAGCAGTGGGGGTGGAGACCGCACGTGTAGGTTCTAGGTGGAGATGGAGGCTGAGGCGAAGTGTAGGAGCTCAGGGGCCCCTGGCCTCCTCTGGGCCTCTGGCTCCTCGTCGTCATCACAGAAGGGGGTTGCGAGGCTAAGACAAGGTGGATGTATAAGGACAGACTCGGCATGGGGTAGACCTGCTAAGTTCAGGTGCACCTGAGGCCAAGCAGGCCTGTCTGAGCCCGAGTTTCATCTTCTAGAAGTTTCCTAGGGCTGTTAAACTCCACGGGACGGCAGATGTGATCACCTTCGACCTGTGGAAGCCAAAGTCCCGCACCCAGGGGCTGCTAAGTGCCAGGGATGCGCAGAGTCCTGAACAGGCAGCAAGTCTCTGACTCTCCCCAACGCTGATGAACGTCACCGTAGCCAGAGTTTGGGGTGTGCTGGTAGACTGACTTCAGGGCCGGGGGTGGGGCGGTGGGAGAGCCCTGAATTGCAGTGTTTGCCAGCTTTCTTGCTATAAATCCTCTCTGTATGGCCAGTTTTCCAAAACATCACTAACACAGTTGCAAAGAGGCAGTCACCACTGACTCTGTTTGCAGAAGGGGAAACCGAGGCAGAGCAGTGGAGTGGGGAGCCCAGGTTTACTGCCTCCAAGCTCAGCCCTAACTGCCTCTGTGGGCTGAGCTGCAAGGGTCACAGAAGCTGATGCTTGGCCAAGGTCACGCTCCGACTGGCCAGAACTAGGACACAACCTCGCCTTCCTCCCTGCCGCACAGGTATGTGGGCCAAACCTGGGGCCGCCTTCTCCTCCTACCCCGAGGCTCAAGGAACCACACTGGGTGGCGCCAGGTAACTGGATACACCACTCTCCTGATGAACCTGCCAGGTAGGAATCTGACTGCAAACTGACCAGGAGGAAACCGAAGTGTAGCAGGTGACGCGACTTGCCCAGGGCCACAGGACTGGGCTCTCCCACTGGGGAAACACCAGGTCCCGTCCCCGTCCCGGTCCCCGTCCCGGTCTCTGATGCTCCGGAGCGGACGTGCCTTCCTCTCCATGGAGGGGCCCACCTCACCCTGGGGCCCAGGGTGCTGGCCCAGGGCGGCGTGTGCAACCTCACGGGCACTCACAGGTTAAATCCTCAGCTTTCTTTGACTCCTGGTGCTTATTAGAATCAACAGGGATAAGAAAATGCATCCTCAGACCCCGCATCAGACCAACCACATGAGAACCCTGCGGGAAGAGGACGCGGGGACTCTGGCGGCTAAGAGTTTCTGGTGTGCAGCTGGGCCCGCCCTCTCTCTGTCACTCTGTGCCCCTTGGAGGGGGCACCCTCCAAGTGCCCCAGTGCGTTGGTGTGGGGCTGCTTCTGGGGCCTGAAGGAGACACACCAGCTTTAGCCTCTCCTGACAGCTAGGGGCACCGGCCCCCTCCCCACCAGCATGCCGCAGAACACGCCTCCCAGGGCTGAGGGAGCCCGGCCCAGAGGGCAGCTTCTCCTCCTCCCAGCCTCCACAACCCTGTCCCACTTTCTCGACCATCCACTCGCCCTGCCTATGACCTGCCCCGGGGCCAAAGACAGTGAAGTGGGGGCACTGAGGTCCCCCGGAGGTGCAGCTGGAGGAAGAAAGCTGGCATTTGCCACGACACCTGGGGAGAGACTGGCTTTGTTCAGAAAAGTGAGTCCTTCTGCAGGTGGCCACAGGCCGCTGTCTCGCTTCTGAACAGGAAGGCGAAGGGGAAGGCGAGGGCAGGAGGCAGGAGAGCGAGTTGTCAGCAGGGAGGGAGACTGTGGATGGAGCCCGGGGGGAGCGGGGAGCCAAGGACAGAGCCCAGAGGGGCAGCCGAGGGGAATCAGAGCGCCTGTGCAGCTGCCTGTGGCCCCACAGCAAAGCGTGCTTAGCTCCACGCCGGTGTGAGGGCCCAGAGGAGAGCTGCATTTCACTTGGGGTCAGCACCATGGAGCCCAGGGGCAGGAAGGAGGGGGGGGCTGTGAACAAGCCTGTGGGGTGCTGGCCGAACCGGTGGAAGGGTCTAGCTGTCATCTGGACCACACGGGAAGGCAGACTTTTCATCAAGTACCTGAAAACGCCAGGCGGCAATACCTAGCAACGTGGGGTACAAGGAACCCCCCAACTGGTTTGATCAGAGTTACCACTCTGGATGTTACCACTGACTTAGAGTTACCACTGACTGATGATTCTATGCACCAGGTTGACGCCAACCAGGCCCCACACCGCCTGCCTTCAAAGCTTCGCCCGAGTCTTACGAGGCAGTGACTATTATTATGTCCATTTTATAAGTAAGCGGCGTTCAGCGAGGCCGTGTGATCAGCCGAAAGCCACAGGGAGGACTTGCGTCCAGGTCTGTCCTACCTGGAACTCTACGCTTCGAACCCTCTCCCCTGCTTCAAGCTTCTCCCTGAGGCAGAGGCATTGGGTAGGAAGAGCCGGAATGTGCAAGCACAGTGGGCACCCAGTGACAGACAGAGGAGCGAGCCCTCCAGCCCGTCTTCGGGCCCAGGGACTGCCTCAGAGACTTAAAGGAATTTGCCCAAGGTCACGGGAGAGAAAGCAGCGAGCTGGGACTGGACCGGGACTGGGCAGTGGACTTCACAGCCCAGGGCCTCTGCACTGCCCAGCAGTACTCAGAAGCCCCCAGGCCACGGACCCTGCTTCTCAGTCATAATGGGGGTGGCAGGCTCTCAGCCTGGTCTCCAGAGCAGCCCCCAGTCTGGGCCTCAGAGCTGGGTCAATGCGAGAGGCCACCCACAGAGAAATCTTCAGAGGGTGTCAGGTTCATTGCCTCTGTGGTAGTGTAACAGGGTGGTCCCAGGAAAAGGGGAAGTTCCCAAAATCCTGGTTCCGCCCTAAGTGGGTGGAGCTGAGGATAAGAAGATTTCTGCAGAG